>MU119642.1:0-34625 GCA_014904845.1 Acephala macrosclerotiorum | reverse complement strand
AAAAAAAATAAAATTTTTAAAATATAAATAAAATTTATTAAAATAAATAAAAATATTTTAAAAAAAATTAATAAAAAAATAAAATCGTTATAAATAAAAAAATAAAAAATAAATTTTTTTTAATTAAAAAATTATTATTATTTCGAAATTTAATAAATTTTTTTTATTTATTTAATTTTTAAAAAATCGTATATATTTTTTTTTTTTAATTTTTTTAAATTTAAAAATACGAATTATAATTTTTTTTTTTTTTTTAATTTTTTGAGTATTTTATTTATTATAAAATTTTGTAATCGTTTTTTTTTTATATTTATATTTTTATTATTATTTAAAAAATTTTAATATTTATTTTTTTTAACGAATTTTTTTAAACGATTTTTAATATATAATTTTTAAATTATTATTTTATTTATTTTTTCGAGTAAATATATTTTTTTTAATTAATTTATTTAATAAATTTAATATTATATATTAAAATAAAATTTTATTTATAATTATATTTTTTTTTTAATTTCGATTTTTTTATATTTTAATTTCGTATTTTAATTTATTTAATTTTTAATTTATTTAATTTCGTTCGATTATATATTTCGTTTTAATCGAAAGTTTTTTAAATAAAAAATCGAATTTTAATAAATAAAATCATTTTTTTACTATAAATTATATAAAATAACGTATATTTAATTAATTTTTTTTTTATTTTTTTTATCAAAATAATTAATATAATAATAATAAATTAATATTTTTATTTAATTATTTTATTTATTTTCGAATTATATATAAAAATAATAATTTTTTTAATTTCGAGTTTATTTAATTTTTTAATAATAATTTTTTTAAATTCGAGTTTTTCGTTTAATTTTATATAATTAAAAACGTTATATTTATAAATAATATTATTATAAATAAATTTAATAATTTTTTTAAAAATCGAATTTTTTATTAATTTAATTTTAATTTAATCGAAAAAATTATTTCGTATTATAATTAAATTATAAAATATTTTATATTACGAAAATTTAATTATATTTATTTCAATATAATAAAATAAAGAAATTATTTTTTAAAAATATAAAATTTATTTATATATTTTTTTATTTTTATATTAATAATTACTATAATTTATTATAAAATTTTAAACGTTTTCATAATATTTTTTTTAATAATATCGATTAATTACTCGATAATAAATACTTTTTTTTTTTAATATATTCGAACTTATTATATAATTTAATTATAATTATTATATATTATTTTAAATCGTTTAAAATAAATCGAAATAAATAAAATTTAATAATATTTTTTTATAGTATTTTATTTTAAACGTTATAATCGACAAATTTTCGAATTAATTTATAAAATTTTATTTTTGAAAATTATTTTAATTATTTTAAAAATAATTCGAATAATTATTATTAAAAAAAAAAAAAATTATTATTATTATTATTATTTAATAATTTATTAATTTTAAAAAAAGTAATTAATACGACGTATACGAAAAATACGATCGATATTAAAAATTAAAAATTAAAAATATTAAATTTAAAAGAATTTTTTTAAATTTAATTTAATAATTTAAATAAATATTTTTATTTTACGTATTTATTTTTAATTATAAATAGTTTATTTTTAATTTTTCGATTAATTTTACGTTTTTTAATCGAAATTAAAATTATTTTAATATAATTAAATTCGATTATAATAAATTCGTCGATATTTTTTTTTTTTTAAATTATCGTTTTTTATTCGCGATTTTTTAAATAATTCGTTTATAATAATATAAATATTTTTTTAATATATTTAATTTTGAAATCGAATAATCGTATTTAAACGAATTAATAAATAATTAAAACGTTAAAAAAATTTATTATTATTTAATTTAATTAAACAATAAACGTATTAATATTCGTTTTAAAAATAAAATTATAATTTATAAAAGAATTTTAAAATTTTTCGATATTTTTTTTTTATTATATTATAATTTTATTTAATAATATTTTAAAATTTTAATTCGTATCGAATTATTCGTTTTCGTTTTTTATTATTATATTAATTAAATATTTTTTTATATTTTTATTAATTAATAGCGATATTTAAAATAATTATTTTTTATTTATTAATAAAATTATATTAAATTTTATAAAATATTAAAATCGTTCTAAATTTATTTTATAAAAATATTATAATAATTTTTTATTTTTTTTTTATTCGAAAAATTCGTTTTTTTTAATTTATCGATATAATAATTCGATAATAATATTAAAATATTAAATTTATATTTTATAATAAATATAAATTTTAATAAAAATTTTAATTTTAATAATATTATTATATTTAATTTATTTTAAAATTTTAATAATTTTCGTATTTTTAAAAAAACGTTTTTTAGAATTATAAATGAAATTAATAATAATTATTTCGTTTTAATAAAATTGTAATTTGAATTTTATATAAATTTAAATTTTTTCGATTTAATTTAATATTTTATTTAAATTTTAAATATATTTAAAAACGAATCAACGAATTTTTAAAAGTATTAATTCGTTATTATAATTCGTATAAAGTTTTTTAATTTTTATATTATTTAAAAATAGTATTACGATTTTAAAAAATACGTTTTTTAAAATTATTATAATAATTCGAACGAATTAAATTATAAAATTAATTATTTTTTAAAATAATATTATTATTTATAAAAATTATTATATTTTTATTTCGAACGTTTAATATAAATTAATCGTATTTAAAAAAGAAATTTATTAAAAAAACGTAAAAATATTCGATAAATTCTTTAAAAAATTTATTAATAAAAAAAAATATATTAACGTTTTTTAAAATAATTAAATTTATTTTTATAATTGCATTAATTAATTAATAAATTTTAACGATTTTTTTTACGATTAAAAATTAAAAATTTTAATAAAAATTATTACTTTTTGTAAATATTTTATAATTAAATCGTTTTTAAAATATTTTTATTATAATTGAAAATAAAATTTTAAAATAATAAAAATATTTTTTTTATTATATTATATATTAAATTATTTTAATACGAATAAACGAATTAATATTTTTATAAATTTTAAAAAAAAATTTTTAATTAAATATTATTATTTTTTTACGATTAAATATTATTTTATTAAATATTTTTTTTTTAAATTTTTAATAAATAAAAATATTAATTATTTAAAAATAAATCGTAATTTTTTTAATATTGAAATAATTTGTAATAATAAATATTTTATATACTTTTTAATATATTTTTAAAATATTTTTCGTACTTTAAATCGTTCGAATTAATTTTTTCGTTTTTTAAAAACTTTTTTAATTTTATCGATTAAATCGATAAATCGCATTTTTTTAAATTTAAATTTATATATTATATTAACGTTTATATTAAATAATTTTAAATTAAAATTATTTTTTCTATTCGAGTTTTTTTTTTGTTTTTATATTCGAAAATTTTTCGATTTCGTTTTTTTTTAATAAAATAAAATAATTAATATTTCGTATTATTTTTTAAATATTTTTTTTTAATATTTATATTTAAAAATAATAATATTATTATAAAAAAATATTTTTTGATTTTTTCGTCGAAAATTTTTTTATTTAAAATTTTATTTATTTTTTTTTTATTAAAAAAAAAAAGTTTTATAAAAAATCGAAAAAAATAATTTTATTTTTTATATTATTTTATTTATATATTTTTTAAATTAATAATACTTATTTTAATTATATTTATTTTATATAAAATAATATTAAAAATATTTAATAAAAAATTAAAAATAAAAATAAATTTATTAAAATATAAAAATCGTTTATAAATTTTAATATTATATTATTTTTTAATAATATTAATATTTAATTTTTCGTATTATATTTTTTCGATTCGAGAATATATACGAATATAACAATTTTTAATAATTTAATATAAATAGATTTTTAAAAAAAAAAATAATAATCGTATAAATAAAATTAAAATTTTTAAAAATTTAAAATATATTATTTTACGAATTATTATTTTTATTATAATAACGAATAATTATTTTAAAAAAAAAATTTTTATATTATTTACAAAAAAATAAAAATTTTATATTCGATTTTATATTTAATTTTTATTTTTATAATTATTATTTCAACGAATTCGAAATTTTATTTAATAATAATAAACAATTAAAAATTTTCAACGTTTATAATAATATTATTATAATTTCAAATTATATATATAAAAATAATATAATATTTTATTTTAATATTTAATATTTTATATTTTTTATTCGAATTAATTAATTTAAATAAATTATAATATAATTTAAAAATAATAATAATATATTTTTTTTTAATTAATAACGAAAAATCGTTTTTTATAAAATTAATTCGTTTTTTTAAATATTTTATAAAGATTTTAAAAGAATTATTTTATAAAATTAATAATTTTTAATATTTTTTTTATTATAACGATTTTAATATTTATTAAAATTAAATAATAAATATTATTTTTTTATTATTAATTAATAATTATTATAATAAAATTTAATATTTTTAAAATATTAATAATTATTTTTCTTTTTTTTAAATTTTTAAAGTAATATTATATTTTTAAAAAGTTTTTATAGTAAAATTTCGATAATAAAATTATTATTTTTAGCGTCGAATTATTATTTTAAAATTTTATTTTTCGATTAATTTACGTTTATTTTTTTTCGTTTTTCGTTTTAAACGCTTTATAAAATTTATTATTATAATTCGATTTTTAAGTATTTTTTTTTTATTTTTATTTTTTATTAAAAGTTTTTTTATACGTTTTAAATTTTGATTTTCGATTTATTTATCGTTATTATATTTATTATTATTATATTTATCGATAATTTTTTATAGAATTTATTAATAATCGCGAAAATCGATTATAATTTTAAAAATTATAATATTATTAATCGTTTTTTCAATAATAATATTTATAATTAATTAATTTATTTATAAATAAATAACGATTTACGAAAAAATCATTAATAAAAAAATCGTTTTTTTATTTTTTATTCGTTTAAAATACTCGAAATAATATCGCTCGTTTTATTAATTATTATATATAGCGTTAATTTTTATTATATTTTTTTAAACGATTAATAATATATTTTACGAAAATTTAATCGATATTAAATTATATAAAATTTTATATTCGTTTTTTTTTATATTATTATATTTTTTTCGTTTATATTCTCGTAAAAAAATAAATTAATTTTAATTTTAATTTATAAAAATTATAATATTATTTAGTTTTTAAAATATTTTTATAATATTAACGTTTAAAACAGTTTTTAAATTATTAAATAATACGAAAAAAAAAAAAAAAATTTAATTTTTTAATAAAATCGTTTATTTAAATTAAAAATTAAAATTCGATATAAATTTTTTTAGTAATTACGTATACTTTTTATTAAATTTTTTTTATAAATAATTCGAATAAAATAAAAAATAATAAATTATTAATTATATTTAAAATTATTTTTTGTATTATAATATTTAAATATTTTTATCGAATTTTTAAATATTTTAAATTGTTAATTTTATTATATTATTGTTTTTTTTTTTTTATATTTATATAAAATAATCGTTTTTTAATATTATTTATTTAATTTATTTCGTTTAATTAATTTTTTAAATATTCGATCGAATAAATTTATATACGTTTTTATTACTAAAAAATTTTTCGTAAATTAATCGATAATTTTATATAAAAATTTTATATTTATTCGATAATATTTTTAATCGTATTTATAAAAAAAAGTTTTTAAAGTATTATAAAAATTTTTTTTTAAATAATTTTCGATATTATATTTTAATATAAATCGAATTTACTTTTTATAAATCGAGTTAATATATTATAAAAATCGTATTTTTTTAATTTTTAAAATAATTTTATAATCTTCGTATATATTGTTGTATTATTTTAAAAAAATTGTAATATTATTTTTTTTAAATTAAAATACTTTAAAAGTTTTAAAAAAAAGTATTTATAATTTTAATACGAATATATATTTCTCGAAATTTTATATTTTTAAAAAATTATTTTTATTATTCGTAAATTTTTTTTTAAAAAAATCAATAATATAAATAAAATAAAAATATTTTTTATTAAAAAAAATAAATTTTAATATAAATAATTTTCCAATTTTAGTTTTTAAATTAAAAATTAATTTAATAATTTAAAAATATAAATTTTTGAATTATTATTTTTAAATAAAATTTATTTTAAAAATTAATTTTTATTTATATTATTTTTTTATAAAAAAATTTTTATTTTAATTTTTATTTTAATTTTTATTTTTTTATTCGTTTTAATAAAATATATTTTTTAAATAGATATTTTTTTAATCGATTTTTTTTAATTAAAGTTTTTTATTTTAATTTTTTTTGTATTATTTTTTAAAATTTGAAATTTATTTTAATTTTATTATTTTAATTTAAAAATAATTACAAATAATTCGCGAATTATAATTTTTAAAAAAATTAAAATTAAAATATAAAATCATAAAACGATTTCGTTTTTTAATAGTATAATTTCTTTTTTTTTTGTATTAAAATTCTTTTTTTTATATTTTAATTTCTATTGAAAATAAAATTAATTATTATAAATAATTATCGCGAATTTTTTTTTTTTTTTTTTTTTTTTTTTTTAATATTAATTATTTCGAATAATTTAATATGTAATTTTTATAAATTAATATTTCTTTATAATTTCGTAATCTCGTAATCAAATTATTTAATTTTAAATAATATAATTAAAACAAAAATTTTTATTAATTAATTTTCAATTTTCGATTTCTAGTAATTTGAGTTTTTTTTTAATAATAATAAAAAATAAAATATACAAATCGCATATAAACAATTCTTAATAAAGTCTATTAAAACAATTCATTTTTCGACGTCGTTTTACTAATATAAAAAAATAATAAAATACAAAATAAAAAAATTTAATTGTAAATCAATTCGTTTTAATTAGTAGATTAAATTTATTCGAAGTAATTCGTAATTCGTAAATCAATCAATCAATCAATAAAACAGAAATAAAAGTAGAAAAATTGTTGATTAATTTATAGTAAGCGAAAACTTTTTATGTACTAGAAGACACGTAACCAGTACTACTCTCGAAACTAGCTATTTACAAGGATTTTTGAAAAGAGAGCATATAGTTCTACTACAGTAGTTCGAGTTAAGTTTATTTTTATTAATTACTTTTTTAAATAGTTTGTATATATAAGAAAAATTCTTTTGTAAATAGTTTCCTAGGGTAATATTATACGACTTTGTATGACTTTGTTCAAGGGATATTATAAACCTGCTAATATTCAACTCGATCCATTTTCGAAAGTTATTATATTTGCTAATAACTTCAGGAATAGGATAGTCGTTCAGGCAAAAGCGGCTGAAGTTCTTAATAACTAATCGATCGGAACTTTAGACGCAGGATCGTTCCGTCGTAGCCAGAACAAGTACTGATTTACAGGTCTAAGATCTCTAAGTTCCATTGTCATCTCTCTTAGCCCACCTGGTCTGCTTCTCAAAATTCTTCCTCTCCTCACCAACCATTTGCTTCAGTCCCTCTTCTCGAAATCCAGCAAACATCTCGAGGGCTTCTTTATACGTCTCATTCGAGGTCCACCCATCACGGGCAACAAAACCTTCTAATCCATCCCAGAAATCGGCCCGCTCATTCCATCCCTCGCCGTCTCGCATATGATTCTGTATATCTTCCTCGGTAAAGTGAATGGGGCAAGGAACATCAAACCCCATTTCATCCCAATGCCTATGTGTTCTTCGTTAGTCGATCTCATGAAATGGAGAGCAAGGTAAGACAAACCTTTCTAATCTGATAAGACACTGCCTAAAGGGCAAAATATCTCCCTCCCAAGTATCATCAGCGAATTCAATCGTTTGTCTTCTTGTCGTCCCATGAGGGATATCATTGACTTCGACAACCAATGGATTCTGTTTCTTGGTTTCTGTCTCATATAGATATTGCACAAGAGATCTCTCAACCAGATTTGCGACCCGATCCTTTTCGCTCTTTTCCATGTCCTTGTAGTTCGAAGGAAATCTCAACATCACTTCGCCAGTGTAATTCACAAGCTTCGGATAGCGGTATTGAAGGAACAGGGGGCCAGCCCATGTAGATTGCCAATCAATGAGGCTAGTAATTCGGTCATCTTTCACAAAGAAATTTGCGGCATGCATATCCCAATGCCAAAGAGTGGAGCGAGTCATCCTCTCATCCTTTGGGAAAATGTAAGGAGAGATGCCTAGGTATTTCTTGTAAAGTGCGATGTGAGCGTCAGGAGAATTCTGAGCATCTGATTTTTGGAACATGTCTGTTGGCGGTTCCCGAACGGCATGTTGACTCAACCACTTGATTTGGTTATTAGCTAGAGCTTTCAGATAATCATGAGCAGTTTCCCCTACAAATAATTAGCTCATGAATGATAACTCCTTGGATGCTTACAAGGGCCCCGTTCAATTGACATTGATGCTCGCTCATTTCTCCAAAACACATGCTCTATCACTGGACCAATTGTGAATCGCTCTTCCACCTCTTTTTTCAGTTCTGCAGAAACATCACCAGAAACCTCTGCCTTTTTGCACCCAGGGAACGAATCTTTTGCAAAGTAAATGTTGCCATACCTAACAAGGTCAGTAAAATTCCTAAAGGATTGTCCACGGAACTAACAAGGTGAAGGACACCGAGAGTAGCTTCTTCTCAATAGCTACCAGGTCTTCGATGACTTTATCTTTCGACCGAAGTTTCATATCCTCCCATACATTTGCTAGCGATATTCCAGGGGCCTCTTCCATTACAATATATTCTGCTTGAACGGGATTATCCGTCACCGCACTCCAGGCGTGGATCTTAGGAATCGGTATGTTGAGAATAGTTCTGGCCTAAGGGAGCAAGATATTAGCTCTCATTTTCTCTGATTGAGAATCAAGGGCAGCTCACAAATTCCATAGTTGCAACCTCAGAAGCGGTGGTCTTAAATGCTGGACCAGCATTGTGACATGGTATGCGTGCAATAGCAACAGAGCCATTGTCCATTACCAGCTTGAAGACCTTGTTGTATCCACCTTCGCCCAGCTTGATCATTGAGACACAAGACTTCGCACCAATGCTCTCGGCTGCAATGCGCTTGAGTTCTTCAACATTGAACTTCATATATCTCTCACGAAGCTCCTTCTCTTCATTCCATAGCCACCTCCCACTAGTATAGCGGAAGAATTGTTCATATTGCTGTGGTTTCGAATCTGTGGACATCTTTCAAGACAATTTGGACCAGAAGAAGCGATGCATCTTGGTAGGGAGTTGAGGTTAGACACTTGATGTGCTGGTAGTATGGGCGCAGAGAATGGTCGGCGAATATTTTCTTTAGAATAGACGATTGTGTCGAGGTAAATGAGGGCTCAAGCTGTAAGGAATATGCGTCTGTCGTGGTGAATTGGGCTAATTTCCCGCGGGGACGCCTGCAGAGATGCGGCGAGAGTTTATGCTGTAGCACAACAACTTATGTGCATTTGTATGAAATGTTATCGTCAAGTTGGAAAATGCGCGCGTAGCAGTCAGTGGATTGCAAAATGAAAAACGCGGTTCGCAAGCGCTCGTGAAGTAAGGAGCGGGGAGCGACTGCGCGATCCTTTAGAAAGCTAGGCGATATAGGGCTAGTTTCAGCACATCAGCGTTCTTACCAGGCCCCTATCTATACTACTTTCACTACGAGTTTTCGAAAACTACCATAGAACTTAAAATAATAATAATTAATTAATAACGCGATAAAATTTATTATTTTATATATTTTTAATTATTACCTGTCCGGCTTAAGGACTAATATCAACTTTTCCCTATATCACGTGAAATCAACACTTCCAACATGAGCGATTTCACCTAAATTTAACCGAGGTGCCCAAATGCAGCGATTTGATTACTTAAGTAGTTCATTGAAGAATTCAATAGGGGTGCTCTGGAATAATATATAACCGCTCCGGCGAGGAACACGAAAATCTCAATTGTACTGCGCTTTAAATATTAATTTCAGCTATTATATAAACAGTTTAATATACAGAAATAAGTTGAAACTCAATCAAGTACCGGCAAATTCCAAGTTTTTAAGCACTTTTATTAATCCGTTGTTGTGCAAATCAATAAAATGTAGTCGTACTCAGCAAAAACGGCGACCGCAAAACCTCTCAAGTGTGTTTCTGCCTTAGGCACTAAAGAGCTTATCAGCTTATCGGCTTCACCGCCCGGCAGAATCCAAAACTACCACTTTACTTCAATAACTATTTCAACTTTAAATGCTTATAAAACGCTCCAATTAAGAGCTTTTGACTTGAAACTTGAAATAGAAGTAAATTACTAAAGTCGACGACTTTGTAGCCCCCCGCAGGGGCGCCCCTGCGAGGCCTGCGGAGCAAAATGTGCGTCGAGTAAAGAAAGAAAAGGTCTGTTTGCTGCTATTGGCTCGCTTAGCGACCAGCCGGACGGGCCCTTTCTTTCGGAACGAAATATTTTATAAATAAAATTAATTTATTAAAACTATATAATTCAAACATAATTAAAAAATAATAAATATTTTAAAATATAAATTAATTTTATAAATATAATAATCTAATTAATTAAAAAATATTAAATTTTTAATTTTATTATATAATTTTATAAAAAAAATTTAATATATATTTGGTGGAAACCGTATATTGAGAAAGGAAATCGAATAATACGGTTTGATGTTCGCACTTAGAAGAATACAATTTTTCGAACTCCGCACATGCAAATGACCCACCTATTTCGGACTCGTCGCGATATGGGATTTCGGGTTCGCTGTTCACTCTTCTTTGGGCAGTGCAATTGTTTACTCGTAGAGTTAATACGGCAACAAATAATGGCTTGGATGATTTATTTATTGAAAGCAGTGCCTGAGTAACGCGGGCTGGATTGAAGATACGTGTTGCGCTACTATCAGCAACGCAAACGTTTTGCACTGCTTGGAAGGCTGATGAGCCCAGCCGTCGCTGATCTACTGCGTCCCTTGGTGCATAAAACTAGCAACACTTGCCTCCAATGAACTCGTTACATGGTATATGGTACATAGGAACATAGCGGCACAGTTCATGGCCCCGTAAAAAGTACATCAGAATAATCCAAACCATCTGGTTGATCAAAAAAAGTCATCAGATTATCATCAGCGCTTTCCAAAAATGCCGCCATAGGGCTGCAGTCAAAACTGGCTAAAGGGTATCTGTGAATGATACATTAGCAACTGTTTCAATATGAGTGTTTTGTACCTTACTCTGAAGCACTGTTGCTCTCAACCTCAGCCAGTAGAGCCTCCGTACATCTCAGAGTGTACTCGCCTAAACGTGAGTTCCGCGTTAATTTCAAGAGGGGTATAAAGTCCCGGAGCTGTTTCCAGCGCGTCGGCGACGAAGCATGTCTTAGACTTCGGAGATAGAGTACTACGTTGTTGCAAAGTATGAAATGGGTGTCAAACCATATCAAGTCACTGATCATATCTTTCTTTGCCATATCCAGCAAGATGGCAGTGGAACGATCGTTGGCGCGCTCGCAGACTTCTATTCGACTAACCACTTCTGCAGTGCAGTCGCTCCCGGATAATAGCGATTGTAAAAGGTAACGCCTGGTGATTAGCATCAGGGCGTAATTATATCGGAGGCCAAGGCACCAAATGGCGCGGGAGTGCGAAGGCGCAGATAAGTGGGTATGCCGCAGATAATCTGGGAGGGCATTCCACCACACTTCGACTTGATTGATGAGGGCGCTAGCCGTTGTCTCCATCGGAATCCGATTTTGAGTGCCGAGGTACATATGGCTGCATATGCAACGAATAATATTCCCAAACGCTGCCGTTTGAGCGCCGTATCCCAAGGGTGTGAAGGCGCTCGTATATACCTCCTGATAATCTCATTAATATCGAGCCCAAAGTCTAGAGCAGTACGCACCATTTCTCGCCCCGGCAGCATGTCAATCTCCATGATGCCTGATGGTTTGCCCAATGCGCATGCAAGAAGCTGCTCCAGTTCATAAAGCGAAGACCACAGTCTTCTTTTGCACTGAGCCCGGTACGCGGAGTGTTCCTTTTGGAGCCCGTCGGTTAAATGCAGACCCAGAGACTGAGCGATTCGAATTCCTATCCCTAGGAGAATCCAGGCAAGATTCCTTTGGTTTCGGTTTTGCCTGTAAAGAACCTGCGACTATTAGAGATTTGTTGCAAGGCAATAACATCGTGAATATTAGAGTCATACTGTTAACATGACCACCTGAATACTCTCTTCGCCTCCTTCTTCGACGGACTTGTCGAAAAGCGAGCAGGCTGCTTTGAAATAGATTTCTGACTTCTCTCCAAGCGCTAACACCAAATAGAGAATAGCCAGAAAGGAGTTACTGCAGTTTTGCCGCGTGTTGTATATATCGTCCAGTCGGTACTGAAAAAGATCTTCGTTCATCACGAATATCACGCTGTTGACTTCTGCGAAGAATCGACCAGCGGCTGCTTCCAAGATTGTTCTTTTCGGCAAGTCAGAGGCGCGAGCTGACTCGACTATCTGACCGTCCTGGATACCTTCTCTTCTCATTGTCTTCACGGATGAAAACGGACAATGACTCGTCAACATTGATGAGCATATCTTTTGGTGAAATACGGCGGCGCTGGAACCACTTTCGTAACCTGGTTTCGTCAGATCAGGTCTTTCACCCCGTAGGGCAACTTACGAAGTATATTCATGGCATCATCAAGCATTGCACCTTCATCCTCGTCTAGTCCGTCAGGCAGGGACGGAGTATTTGGTGGTGGCAAGATATTTTGTGCATCAGCCTCAACAGTCTTTCCCACGGATGAAGGGCCTGGGCCTCGCGAATGTTGATCGAAGGTATCAATGATCTGACGCAGTCCCTCGGTGTCTAGTGTAGCGGAGGGAACAAAATGTTGAATCACTCTCGCTATCAATTCATATTTCTCCTTGGATGTATAGTAGTATGGGCGCGCATATCTCTCCCCTGTCGTGACGCATTGTTTTCCCAGTCGCTGGCATCTCTGGCAGGAGTCCAAATTCGGTTTGATGCACTGTTGGTATGTTAACATGGCAATCCAGATAGGAGGGGAATGCATTTGTACCTTCACCTTCCGCGACCGGCAATTTTCGCAGCTCATTGTGGAACGTCGTCTGCTTTCCATCGTCAATTGATTATCACCTGATTGTGGAGCTTCAATGTCACGGCAACATGGACCTAGAGTCGACGTTGGAATTAAGGAGAGGATGAATTACTAATCAAGTTGAGGATTTCGAGCCGGTGTTGCCGGTGTTGCCGATGTTGCCTAATGCCTCAGGCACCAAGGGCATTTTGAGTTCTCGCGGACTGCCGATACCGAAATCACGGCCAAAAGTCTTTGCAGCGGCAAGGGTAGGTGCCAAGACACCACAAAAGTTCCACAGGAACCGGAGGGCGCTGGAATCTATAGAGGCTTACAAGGACTTCAGGCTTTCCCTGCGAGCTGCTGGGCCCCTAACAATCACTATAGTTTTAGGGCTGTTATACGCTATAGCTGATTACTAAGTAACAGGGTCGCAACTCAAGCGAAAAGTGACTGATACCTGCCACTGCAAAGACGTTTGGCCGATTTGGTTCGTATACTCTACCTGTTCGATTATAGCTACTCATGCCCCGTCAAAATCAGCGCTTGGCCAGCGAGGCGCTATACCCGAAGAAAGAGCACTAAACTTAAAAAAACGCCGTATTTGAATACAGTTTATAATAAATTATTTGAAATAATACGTTAATAAATTCAATTTAATAAAATATTTTTTTTATAAAATATTTGTAATTATAAATATATATAAATTGTTATTATTTTTAATAAAATTATTTTTAAATTTTAATTAATATTATATTTTGATTATAATATGTAATTTTACGTATCGTTTGCTTCCGCCGATTAACTTATAAGCGATTAAAGCGAGCAAAAGAAACTAACTAGCTATTACTTCCAAATAATCAGCCTGTCGTATTCTTTTACTACAAACCAGTTAGAAATACTTTTTACCTTTTTTCAATGTACGAATTTGACAAGTTTCGAGCACGTACCAATATTATTGGACAGAATTTTAATGGCCCGCCTATAGGACTAGAGATTATCTATTTACTCGCGTTGGTGGGCTAATGGAACATTTACACTATTTCCACGATAACGAAACTTCTCCCTTGACACCGACATCGAGAGTAGAGATCAGGCCAGGCAAGGAAGACCACCGGAAGGGAGAGCGGCGGGATGTGTCTCTGTTGGAATCTGAGATTCTTTCCCAGCCTCGAAGAGCTCATTTTCGTAGTGCCACCACTCGATAAACTCACGAAATGGGGCCATAGGGATCAAGGGCCGATATTCAAGAACACATGCGATTACAATATCTGCTCCGACCCCGTAGAATGTGTGAAATGAATCGAGTAGTTTCAGGCCGAATTTCCGAGGCTCATTGATTTTGCACGAGATAGGCTGCTCGACTTTCTAGCTACCACAAGCAATATCAGACTTCTTAATGCCAAACACCGGGTCGTCTCGGATTGGTGGATGGACCCAAAGGTTACCATAATGCCTGGAGACGAGTTCAAGGTTCGCTTCCACTATAGTGAGCTGTGCATTGTCTGGGAGGGTTTGAAAATTTTTGCTAACGGGAAGTAGGTCCCTAGCAGAATCGCAAATGTCTTTGAAGGAAGGAGGAGATCATCAATGGTACCTTATTGCGCAGAGTATGGAGCACAATTTAATGTACCATCTTTTCGTGAATCATGTTGCAATTGGGCGTCACTACTGTTTTGTTCTGTGTCTATTAATGTCTACAAGCAGCTTGAGTCCTTCAACGGCAGCCCTCCTTACCAGAACTTCAGACTATCTCGGGCATCGAGAGCACATCTCGTTCCCATCATCAATATTCTGGACATGGCATTTCGAGGCCCTGCACTGCTCATAACATGGTGCAGTTCGTGGTGCCGAGATTAAATTCCGGATTCTGCAGCCGTCAAGCTTGTTGAATTTCATGATTATGAACGTGAACAGTAACACTGAATGGCTTATGCCCTTAGTCTACTAACAGCAAGTTTTCATTATCTTATAGGTCGACCATTCACTTCGTGATACTAAACTCAATTATAAAATAGATCCTAAAATATTTCTTATTGACAGTATTCCCACCACATCGACATCTGTATCTCAAAATTCTCAAATCGCTCCGACTGATCACAAACACCTTCATCGCTTCAATGGAGAGCAACTCACAATTACCCGGCAAACTTATCAAGGGCCGACTTGGCCAATTCCACAAGTTCTCAGAACTTCCAAACGAGATCCAGGACATGATATAGGAGTTTGCGTTGTCGGGGATGCCGCACCTTATTGAATTTCGATATGCTGAGTTCGACGTACCGTATGAAGCAATTGGCTGGGATGTTGCTAACAAACTTGCCCTACAAGACAAAACCATCCCTTTTCTTAACCTGTAAAGCTTCATGAGCTCGCGCCGGAATAAACCTTCAAAGCCTTGGATGAGGAATCGGCCTCGGGAGAATAAGCTAGATGAGACGCTTGAGGAGCGACACGAGAAAGAGGTTTCGGGAGAATGAAAAGAGAGTAGAGGGGAAGGTGGAGGCGGACGACTCTTCTGATAAAGCAAGTTCCTCTTTCGGGACGGAGTAGCCAAGGTCATTTCATCTTCGTTCTCTTCTACACATTCAATTCTCAGAGCACATTTCTAAGAGGTATTTGACAAGACGTGCAGCCTCTTTGACCAAAGAGGGAATGAAGTTCGGAATTTTGTAATACCTTGTAACATTACCCTTTCGACCTCAATTCCCTACTCCAAAGAGACCCAACATAACTCGACCGTCCCCCTTAATAAGCTCCTCTACATTTGCAGGGTCCAGCATCTCCTCGACAGAATCCCCTGCCCTTTCCAAATACCAGGCGCCTTTCTCCACCATTTCCTGGACAAGAACGCTACGTTCCTTGTGAGGTGAATCCTGCCACTCCTGTTCAACCGTATTGTTTATCATCTCCCGGCCGTGCAGGATCAAAGCCGATCGAAGTATCTGGAGATTCTGGGATCCTGTTCGAAGCTCTGTTTGAGCTGCATCTGATTTGCTGAGCATGAGTAGATCCTGCTGTTCAAGGCGTATCGAGCTATGTCTGTGGTATGCCGAGTAAACACCTTGGATGAACGAATCTAAGGCACGATGACGTTGACTGCCAGGTAGAGCAGCCATTAAGAGCAGATGTATGACCGCCAGAAATTGTGACATATCTCCGTTAGGTCCTCGTCCTTCGCTAGAAAACTCCCAATCAATGACACCCATAGACTGCGTCGCATCACCGGATGCAGCTAGGAGGATTGCGCCGGGAGTGAAATCGCCTAAAATGAAGCATCGCTCCTCAGGCATGTTGACTCGTTGGTAGTCTGCTAGGACCCGATGGAAGAGCATTTGAGCATTGGGAATCTTGAATTGCGCAAGGTATTCCTGGATAGTTATCACTGCTGCCCGGAGGATCAGATCTTTGGTAACGGGGTTTTCCAGATTCCCAGATGTTGCCGTGCTGACTAGTTGCCATGTACTTGGGGAATGTAGCTCAGCAAAGAACTCTCCTATCCTCGAGCCAAGTATTTGGTTTGCATCCTGGCCCCCTTCAGAGAGGCCAGCTTTCTCATCCGGGATGGCAGCGAAATATTGATATAGAGTGAGCAAAGGCCCTAGATCTTCAAAGACAAGTACATGTTCTTCCGCACTGTGATATAGCAGCTCCGAGACTGAGATGGAACTCGATCGTCCAAGGGTGGAAAGTGGTCCATCAGGAGGGGAAAATTGAGTAAGCGCACGTGCCTCTATCAGCTCACAGAACTTAGCATGTTGCAACGTTCAATTTCAATACAGATAAAAGTAACATACCTGGCGGTCCTGAGAGAAGGGAGCGGACTCTCCAAGCGTCGCAACAAACGGAGGTGCATATTTCAAGATCAGGGTGTCGTGTTTGGGGAAGATGCCACCAGAGGGCGAGACCTTCGTCGCACGCACGGTAAGGTTGACCAAACCACCAGTCAGGGACTGAAATTCGTATTTCTGGGAGGGATCGATCTTGGAGAGAAACGGCTCGAAATCGAACAGCATTGTGACGGCTATCGTGTGGCAAGAATTGATATTCGGAAACGAGAACGGGAAACCTGTTCAAGTTTGCGGGGAGCGTTACAAATGTAAGAGAACGTTCAAGAGTGTCGGGTCAGTCGGGCTCGGATATTTTTGACCAGAAGTGACCCGGGGTGCCGACGGGTACTCCCAAGACTTAACCTTATCTACCTTATCTTTAGCGAGCGAAAGTGCTGGTCGACGGGCGCCGAGAAGAGTTTGCGCACGCACATGCTAAATCGGGGTAATATAATTAGCTACATCACAGCCTCAAATCTAGCCTTTTTCGTGTTTGGCTTGTATGTGAGCTGGAAATGGGCACGAGCCAGATCCGACTTCATCGCCTCTTTACGCACACAGAGTAGGATGTGCGGCTGCTTCTAAACTAAACTATGATTGCCTCCCTGTTCCTCCACCTTTTATGGCGGCAACGGATGGCTGACTAGTCTATAGCAATACCAATTACTCTTAACTTTGCCGCTGCTTGTAAGTGATCCAAGCCAATATGCGGACAACACCTCTACCCGAACATAAACTCATTCGATTGCAGCTTAGGAAGGTCAGATATCACATCCTCAGGCATGAAATCGCAGCCTACTCAATCTTTGACGATTTCCTGTTCCTAGTGCCTGAAAGAATTCCAAACAATTAGAGCGCCAATATATCTTTCCGGAACCTTTTACATAAATGGTGAACCAAACCCATAATCTAACAAAGACCAATATCTAACAAGAGGTCACCAACTACCACATCAATTCCGGCACTTTGAAAATCCTCTATTCCGAAAGCAAGAAACAGCACATCGTCGCTATACCCATGGTACTTCTGACCACTTGACTTCCAACTCATCGACGTGATATACATCATCTCTGTCTGATTCCAATTCCGTACTTTCCCATCTTCGATCACTTCCTCGTTGAGACCGTTCGGTCTCGCTACGTCGCTCGGCCTCCACCTCCCATGAATCCAAAACGGCTTCTCGGAAATACCATGCACCTTGAACGGCGCTTTCTGCTCAAAGAGCATAAGGTACGGCTCGTAAACGCTATGAAATAAATGATAGCGTTTGTGTTGGAAAATGGAAAAAATGAATGTGTTAAGATCGTTTGGTTGACATGATGGATCGAATCGCTTACAAAGCGTGACGGATAAGGAGTTCGTTGCTTGATGAATTGACTCTTTGCCAGACCTCGTTGCTTCGGGGACTGATTCCTTGCCAGTCTTAACTGAGGGCATATATTTCGTCATGCAAGTCTCGTCTCCGGCCAGCGCGGCTTGAGGTGCGAGATCTTCTCCCACCGAGCCGTCGGGTTCGAGTTTTGCGAAAGAACGGTTGGGTGACACATCGTAGTGGGCGTAAGCTTGGCCATCTTGGTCCCAGAATAGGAAGAAATTTTTCTCCATAGCTCCGTATGGAGGAGGTCTTTGAATCTCGGTTGCGTTCTTGAATCCGGTATCTGGGAAGGCAAATGTGTCATTTTTCCAATCGATAAGTGATCCCAGATCCTGCACCCATTGCCCGAAGCATGTAAACCTCGAGTTTGACCCGTAGATAATGTGCGGCGCTTCTGGCCCGAAGAACATGCGTGCGTCGTGAGGTCCCTGGTTCATGTTGAGCAAGACCAGGCCTCCTTCACACTTGTCAAAAGACTCTGTTTCGACAGGCAAGGTATATGGGCTTTGTAGACATCGGAGTGCGCCATTTCGGAAGACCGCGTTGCAGGTTACCTCAGCAAATGACATGGGATGTTGACCAAAACCTTCGGGGTCATGTCGTTGGGCAACAAGGACCCACGTATCCTCCAGGAAAGGATGAGGTATGATGTTTGGGTTGATGGACCTCTGGTCGACGAAATCGATAAAGAAGTATTTTCTGTCGACTGTCGAGACGGAGTAGACTTGGCGATACTCTTCTGGGTTCACCTCTTCTCCGATTGTCCCAGGATCGCCACCCGATGTGGGTGCCGAAAACAAGTCTACCGGAGGCAAAATATGGCGAACTGGCTGCGAAAGGAAAGCACCCCACTCATAAATGATAACGACTGTGGATATGAAAATGACAAGTAAGGGGACCAAAAAACGCGCGCTGTATTCTGGCTTGTCGAACAGCATTGTCAGAGAACGAACCCATTGGAGCATTGAAGCAAAGATTGTTTCCTCGAAAATATAGGTATGTAGGTTTTGACAGAGCACAAGAGGCTTAAAATCTGATACTTGGTCCGCCTCACGCTTGCAGCCGAGATAGACGTCCATGGTTGCAATTGGCACGCATTTTGAAACAGGGACAAAGCAAAGTCGATGCGAGAAAGAAAGTTTCACACACATGGCCCAGCACAACAGCTCTCAATCAAGGATTCCGAGCCCACCTTGGAACAGGACCGTTGATGTCAACGAGATACAGTATCTCTTTAGATGAACCTACGTCTGCGGTAGGTATCTCCATATGCCGGCCCAAGCTAGGCACGTGCTAACATCGCTGGCTGCCCTAAGATAATGCCCCTGTCGCAAGTTGAGGCGGCATGACACTAGCTGAATACAGGTAAATCTAAAAACGTCGACCTCCCTTTTGCTTGGGTCGATACGTCCGGATAGTTTCTTAAGCTGGAAACTTTAGATATAACACTCACCGCTAAAAATGTGCATCGGAAATGTCGACTGCCACGCCGGGGGACATCTAACATGCGCAGAAGCTCCGTGTACGGACGGCCACACTGCAGTTCTCTCGAATCGGGGGTGGACGAAGTATATACTGTAAAGATATTGGCAAGGACAACTCTGACATAGAAACTGTTGTCTGTAGCTCACACTTCAAGCGAAAGTTGTCTTTCCTTCTCTCACAAGCGGTTCTCTCCATGGAATCACGTGTTCACTCTCTTGCGCGTCGGTATTTGGTACGACGTTTACCTTCTTTCCAAGAGGTTTATTTGTTGTCCTCTAGTTCATGCATCCATCCTATGTATTTGTTAGCTATCCATCTCCGCCATACCAATTTCGGCACGCTTGTCTCAAAATCAAGTGTTGAGATTTGGTTCCGACTTTGGTTCCGCTTTTTGGCTCCAACTTTGGATTGTAAACCCATATTTGTCATGAGCAATGACTTTCATACAAAAGAATTGTTTCTGTTAATATATAAAGGGTATTTGGAGTGACGATCCCCTTACACCAGTCAAAGCCTCGGACCTAGCAACACCCCTGTCGTCAACAATGACAACAAAACCTAGTCATTTCCTCAGCGGGAAACAGATCATCGTGGCAGGAGGTGGCATCGCAGGATCAACATTCGTAGCTGCGCTCGGCCAACTATGGGATCCCTCTCTGAAACGTCCCAAGATCACGGTCCTAGAACGCACAGCCCGGGAAACTTCTATCGAGCAGGATCCTTACATGCTCTCTCTCAGCGGTGGCAATGTGGACGAAGGACTAGTCGCACTACAGCAACTGGGATTACTCGACGATATCCGCGTACACGCGACCCTAAACAGCGGCGCCATATGGGTATGGGCCGACAACTGGAAGCTCCTTGCTTCAATCAACCCCGAGCCGTACGGTGACTTGCCAGCAACCACCATGCGCATCACACGCTCAGATCTCAAACGGATCCTTTTGGAGAAAGCAGAGAAGGCAGAAAAGTGTACTTGGCAATGGGAATGCACTTGCGAGAAGGCAGAAAAGTGTACTTGGCAATGGGAATGCACTTGCGAGAAGGCAGAACGACTTCCCAATAGCCAAGTTCGAGTCACTATCTCCAATAACGCCGACGCACCCTCGTCGTCAAGAACTTTGACACAAGACTGTGACCTCCTGATTGCTGCAGATGGAGCAGACAGCCAGGTCAGAGCCTGCTTCCGACCTCACAACATGAGTTTCGACTACGCCGGCGCAACGCAAATTGGCGGCATCTCGCATTTCCCCAAGGGAATCCTTCACCCAGCTCACGAAGACTACGGCTTGCAGATGTCTTCTGGAGAAGGGATCTGCTAGATCTATACACCATTCGACGACATGACCGTAGGTTGGGCATTGAGCAAGATGGGGCCTGAACGTGCTACCAAGACGTCGTTCACCGCAGAGGAGTTTGCAACATTGAAGAAAGAAGCGTTGAAACTTGGCTCGGCAGGCAAGTTCGAGGAGCCTTTCAAGACTATCGCCGAAGCTACAGATTCAACGACGGCATTTATCCGCCCAGCGAAAGAAAAAGCGTCTTTCCATTATGATACCCCTCTACGAGGGGTAGTGTTTATCGGTGACATGAACTATGTCCTGAATTCCTTCACACTTGACGGAGTGAATTTGGCGCTCAAGGATGGATGGGATCTTGCGGAGCAGCTTTGTAGGCACGGGAGTATAGAGGAGGCAGTGAAAGCTTATGATAAGAAGGCTGTGGCGAGGGCAGAGCATGTGATTAAGTGGTCGCATGAGGGGATTAGGTTTGGACATAGCACGGGATTGATGTGGAAGGTCTATAAGTATGGAATGGAGGCTCAGAAGAAGATGGGGAAGAAGTGATGCTATGGGTCGCGCGTCATTTGCTGCATTGCTCTATAAATAAATATCTCAATATACTTGAAATCAAAATGCAGCCTTTCAATCCCCATCGACACAGAAACGGAATCTGCATCAACGCCTGAAACGACTTCCTAGACGGAAAAGCACCTCTCCCACCCCACCACAACATCAATAATACCGGCAGTGCTCTCTTAAATAGACCTCCACCTCATTCGAGGGCACTCCTATATCTCTGACATCGAGGTGACCTTGGACCTTAGGGGGATTCCAATGCGTTTATGGCAGATGAGCCGATGTCGATGGGTATGTTAGGTGGGTGAGGCCGAGGACTGGGAGGTTATGGTGTGCGGAGTGGACGGTTTGGTTGGGTATTTTGATAGATGGAGGATGGGGTGATGTGAGCGCATGTATGAGATGTGAGGACAAACTAAAATGAAGCAAAAAGTTGAGCTTGACATGAAAATGCAGGATTATGAAAGAAGGATTCGGACACTGACCGTGGACCACGGCGAGGCTAGACCAACATAAAACATGAAGGATCCACGTGAAGATGATAGAAGATAAGAACACTTCTAGATGCCTAATAAAGGAGGAGTAGAAAAACAAAGTAGAGAGGAAACGCAGAGGTAGTTCCAGCGTGGATGCCGTCAACCATTTTATTATTCCTTTCTATCCGGGTCCAACGATCTAGAGAAGGGAAATTATCATGACACAGCCAAGACCAAATGCTTTGAGAATCAGATGGAATCGGATTAAAGTGCTTCAAGAAATCAAGAAGATCTTGGACGCGCCTAAAATCTCAAGTCCCAACCAATCTTGGGACCAAGGATAGGCAGCTCATCAGCCACGCTCTGGACATCTTTATCACCTCGTCCACTCAGACAGATGACAATATCCTTGTCCTTGTCCATCGTCTTTGCAAGCTCCATAGCACCATAGACTGCATGTGCAGATTCTAATGCCGGGATGATACCCTCGAGCTGACTAATGAGTCTGAAACCAATAAAAGCCTCGGCATCAGTCGCCGCAATAAATTTGGCTCTCTCGCTGTCTTTCCAACTCGCTAATTCGGGCCCGACGCCAGGGTAATCAAGACCGGCAGAGACAGAATGCGTGTCCGTGATTTGGCCATGTTTGTCTTGGAGAACGTACGTGCGGACACCATGGAGAACACCTTTGCTTCCTCCTGACAATGTAGCGCTGTGTCGGTTGGTGTCTATCCCATCACCACCTGCCTCAACACCAAGGAGCTTCACGGAAGGATCCTTGGAGAATGGGTAGAACATCCCGACGGCATTGGAGCCACCGCCGACACAAGCCACGACGGCATCTGGGAGCTTTCCTCGCTTCTCCATCATTTGTGCCTTGGTCTCGTTTCCGATGACAGACTGGAATGTGCGGACGATGGTTGGGAAAGGATGAGGTCCGATGGCAGACCCGATGATGTAGTGAGTCGTGTCGAGCTTAACAACCCAGGCTCGCATGGCCTCGTTGACAGCGTCACGGAGGGTTCGAGAACCAGCTTCGACGGCAATGACATCTGCACCCAGAAGCTTGATCCGGAAGACATTTAGGGCTTGTCTTCTTACGTCTTCCTGCATGATTGTTAGTGATATCTAGGAACGAGAAATTATTGATGACTCACGGCTCCCATATAAATCGTACATTTCATGCCAAACTTGGCGCAAACTGTTGCAGTTGCCACACCATGTTGACCAGCACCAGTTTCGGCAATTATTTCGGTCTTACCAAGTTTTCTTGCAAGCAGAATCTGGCCCAGAGCATTATTAATCTTGTGACTTCCAGTATGGTTGAGATCCTCTCTCTTCAACCAGATATTTGCCCCGCCGGCATGCTCTGTCAGGCGTTCAGCAAGATGTAATTGTCCTGGTCGTCCCATCCAGGGGTAATATGTCCGGTATTCTTCCCAGAAAGCGGGATCATCCTTGATCTTGTTGAAACCCTCTTCCAATTCCGACAAACAGTCCATCAAAGATTCGGGAACGTACTGTCCACCAAATTCTCCAAATCGCTGTGGCAGATGTGCCGGGTCGACTGGTCCGTCTGTATTCAAGGCTTCAATCTGGTCTGCCAAACCAGGACCACTCGATTCCTTGATGACACCGTCAACTTGCACTTTGCCATTGGGTTCGTGTGCTGCATCCATGGTCTCGACGATACCCACCTTTCTGGTAAGTCCGCCATTGGGGGCATTACGGCGACCACCAACTGTGGCGCAGTATTCCTCGACAGCCTTCGCTCCTTGGCCAGCGGGTGCTTTCGACAGCTCTATGATGATCTGGCTGCCAATTACTACACCGTCGGCGATTTGTGCTACACTCAGGAAGTGATCTCTTGTGCTGACACCAAATCCCACAGCCGCTGGCTTTTCACCAGAGTATTCCTTGACCCGTCTTAGAAGATCTGGTAGACCTGTATTCAGGGTTCCTGTCGCGCCAGTGACACCCATGCGTGAAACGACGTATATGAAGGAGTCGGCGAGCTTGCACAGCAGCTTCATTCGAGATTCGGAGGTAGCAGGGGCGATAAGAGGAACGTATGAAAGTCTGTGTCCTATAATCAGTATCTATTCTCTCCGGAATGTTCGAATTGAAGTGACTCACCCTCCTTTGGTACAGAACTTTCTGAACGAGACAGCTTCCTCGGGTGGCAGATCAACAATAATGAACCCATTGACACCGGCCTCACGACAGTCATTGAGCAGTCTTTCTTCGCCATAGCTCAGAATAGGGTTGTAATATCCCATGAACAGAACTGGTACTTTTAGACCTTTCTTCCTCGCATCTCGAACCATTTGCAGAACCGAGGTGACTGTGACGCCATTCTTCAGTGCTTGCTGTCTTTGGTGTGAGAAATAGTACTTGTGAGGGAACAGGAGCAGCTACGAACAGTGTTGGCTTTCTGAATCGTTGGTCCATCTGCAATTGGGTCGGTGAAAGGGAGACCAAGTTCAATTACATCTGGGAAAACTATCAGAACAGGTCTGCGAGCACTCAATTGGGTTTCTTACCAGCACCACCAGCTTCCATACCAAGCATAACATCAACAGTCTCTTCCGGAGTAGGATATCCAGCCGTGAAGTACGTTACGAGAGCCGGCTGGACATTTCGTCAATCATGAAGTGGCGGGGCAATTTTTATCAATTGAAGGGGGCGAAGCTTACTCTGTTCTCCTTTTTGCATTGTGCAAAGGTATTCTTAAGTCCCTCCATGTTTGCAGATGTTGTGAAGCGTATATGGGAATTCAATTGCAAGAGGAATGAAATCAACAGAGCGAGCAGAAGTATGGAGGTGAGTCAATGAATATTTTGGTAGTTTATCCGCCCCTCCACCAAATCAAGTTTAGCTTATCCTCACCGCCCTGCAGGTGCTATTGTGCCCGACATCCAAGGCACCATCCATTTTACAGTTCTCCAGAGGCAGATAGACTTCTTTACTCGAAGAACAACTCAATCCACAACGGACTTTCACGAAATCTTCAATCCTTCACCCATTTCCCTCAAAATCGAACAACCAAACCACCGAAACATGTCACGACTTCTCCCTCCCAAATTTCTCCTCCCATCCCGACGATCCTTTACTCAAACCACCAAACGAAGTGCATTCGCAACTGGTCCCGCGCCACCACGACTACCACCTAAAGAACAAGAAGAGTTCGAGCGATTGCAGAAGTCCTCTACAGGTGCATTCAGCACACCGAAAACCCCAGCGACGCCCACTTCTACCACCGAGACATCCTTGCCACCACAAATCAATCAGTCTCAAGCATCAACGCCAGACCAGACCACTAAAGAGACTGCACAGATTAATGTGAGAGTGGAAGCTTCAGGAAAGGGTGAAGAGTTGCATCCGGACATAAGGAGAGGGGCGAAGCCGGAGTTCGAGGGCGATAGAAATCCGAAGACAGGAGAGGTCGGAGGGCCGAAGAACGAACCATTACGATGGGGAAGTACGGGAGAGAGGGGAGATTGGAGCTATAATGGGAGAGTGACGGACTTCTAAGAGGCAGAATTCGCTGTCACTAGACGCGTACGATTATGGAACAAATAGTACGATTTCGAAAGAACATCCCTGGAGACCAAGTCTGAAAGTCACAATTTTACATCGAGATTCTAAGGTTCTTTTTACTGCAGCGCCGATACTTCGCCATATCTTAGTTGGTATGGAAGAATTCCAGTCGTTGCGCTCGAGTCTTCCGTGGCAAGTGCTGCTGCACAAATACTTCTTACTGCAGTTGCATTTTCTGCGTTACGAGACTTTGGATTCGGCAACTTCTGGGCTGCTGTGCTTGTTGGTTGCCTCCAGAACTTTCCATGGCCTCGATTCTGACGAGGAGATTGTTTTTTGCAGGCCTCGAAGAGAGGCAAGGAAGGGATCAACCGAGTACAAAACCGATGCTTCTACCTCGGACTGTCCAGGCAGCTGAGACAGCTGTATTAGCTATATCAAGTCGACCGTCGTCGAGCGGACACCCAACCATAACTATTCCTGGATAATACAACATTGCGACTTTCATCATGGCGGACAAACAAGATCGAGATGCTAAGTCTCTTTCAACAAGCAGTACATCGGAGGATAAGCAACCAAAAAGCACTCCTGACAAGACCAAGCCAGTGCCTCCGACCAAGAATGCCGAAGATGTATCTCCAGAGAGTCTGCAGCAGGCAGTCCTGACGACTTTCCATCTTTTCAGCAAGTTACCTACCGAACTACAGGGAATCACTTGGTCCTGGGCAGCACCGCCAGCATCGATCTTGAAGCTTGGATGGGACCGAGATGCACAAGTCCCAGTTCATAAGGGAATCATCCGTGCAGCCCCACCGATGCTTGGCGTGTGCCATGAATCAAGAGAATTAATTCTCAAGCACTCGAGTATCAAAAACCATCCTCTGCTTGCTGGCTTGTTTACCTTCGCAGATGAACAAGGAACAAGAGCCCGTGAACACTTCTACTTTTTGACCAAGCTAGATACTCTGTGGATCCCCAGTGGTAAGTTGCCCTCAACACACAACTTTCTCAGCGGACTGACACATATCTAGACTTTCTCTATCACGGACTCTTCAACCGTCATTTCACCCTTGACCTAGCTGACCACCTTCGACATCTCGCCACGGAGCGACATTATGTCTACGACCCCAACCGAAAGTTTTTCTCCCTCATCCACAAGTCCTTCCCTGACCTCGAGACCCTCACAATCATCATCACGCATCCGAAAATGTTTCTCGCTGCCTACGAGGAGCTCCCGCCAGACTCTACGACACAATATCAGGGCTTCGCCTCAAAACTTGGTCTGGAAGTTGATGGCGAGATTGATACGGGTTTCAATGGAGTTGATCCTGCCTGGCAAGTGATTTTGGGACATGAAAGATCTATGATGCTAGGACTTTTCGAACAGATGAAGACGAAGCATAAGGACTGGAAAATGCCGACGCTGAAGTTCAAAGATCAGAGCCAGTTCCTGCAAGGACGGGTGGTGTTGAATAATACTCTAGCAGCATACCTTTGATAGATGTCCTTGTAGTAACAAGGTAGAGCACCCCTTGAGGTCTCAAGTTGATAGAGAACCACGCCACATTCAGTGCAAACTCACCAATGCACCATTAGCTAGACATGCGGACAAATCTGGCGATGCGAGGAAGGCACGCACCTACATCGAGTAGTTAGTCCTACATGCATTATCTTCCTTTTCTTCTTGCAGATATCGTGTTCTATTACAGTGATGCCGTCCGTCGTGCTTGCGATACTGAAGGCATCCTCTAAAGTTAGGGCGTTCAGACAATCACAAAACTTACGCAAAAACGCATCCAATTCGGACACCCTTTCCCTGTAAGTACAAAACGCAAGCTTCATGTTCCTAGACTTTGTTTTACCTTCAAAATTCTAAACATCTCTTTCTGAAAACTAGTATGGAGTCATCGATCTTCAACGAGACGACCTCATTTCCTGAGGCAATGCAGACATCATCGAGGGCAGAAGCTCCAATATTTCCCCAGAGTTTTGCGACCCTGGCCGTCACAAAAACTCCCAGACAACGTGACGCTGCTCCCGCCTCCCCAGAAGAGATAGTGCTCAGCATTTGGCTACTCATACAGCCCAAGCCATGCTTCGTTACTACCAAATGATCACAGGAAGTAACGCGAGATCACGCCAGGAACACATGCCCAGATCGTCCTCTTGATGGGAGATTCACATGGTACAATCGATGAATCAAGCTGTGCCTCCTGTCCTCCACATCTATAGGTCGTCTCATTATGAGTTCCTTCATTCCAGTACTAGAACACCAAACCACCCGACATATCATATTTGTGATATGAGTCTTAGACAGATAGTCTACATTGATTTGGTTGCGGATATGGTGGTATTAGACTCTCTTTGTAAGTGCAAGCCCCACTGAGAATTACTGCCATTCATACACTACAGATCCCTTACTAGACGGAAACTCTGAGAGTTCAAGAAAATTAGGCATACGAGTGCATGCTAATGTGGAGATTCCCGACAGACCAGCAGATTTACCAGAAGGCTACAATATGATGCCTCTTTTCTACTTCCAATACTCCTTCAAACTTAACGATTTGAATGCACTTAGGACCTTCGAATATCTGGATGCTATTGCACTAGTCCACCCTGATGTTTCCGAAGCCTTCACAAAACAAGAACTCGCGCAACTACAACCTCACCTTCTCAACAACCCGAATTTTCGTTGCGAGATCATGAGCAGAATGGCGAACGATATAAGAATACATTTGGAAGAACAAGATATTAGGACCGAATTCCCGTCTTGGAAATTCCCACACGTCATTCAGGACGGTTGGAGCTTCGTGCTTAGGACAGGTCCTAATGCCTGATGCTGTTCTTGTATTTGTGAGCGATACAATTCAATTGTGGGGGGAGATGACTGGCCGTGGCTAGATGAAGAATATATTCAAGTGTACAGAAAAGCATGGAATGATTTCAATTGCAGCACTTCTTCGACGAATGCTGCAATTTTCAAATGTAGATTTGACGTTTTGCGGATTCACAACAGAGCGTATGAATCATAAGTTTAGATCCAGAGCCAGCTCGACGTAAAGCACCCACCTTGTCTTTCTTCCCTGAACAAAAATAAGCTAGGGTTAATAACGTGCCAAAGCTTACTGTAGTTCTCGAGTCAAATACTTCTGCTTCTAGGTTTAAGTGCCAAGCTCAACTTCAAGTTTTCCTCGTTTTCCTCAAATACTCTCCACTTCGCCAAAGCAACGGCGTGGATTGACCAAGCCCGATCCGTTATGATGAGCCGTAGACTCTGATCCCAGAAGCCATGTCGAAAATAGAGCCAGGAACAAAGCCAAACAGCAGAGCCGTAACGAGGTAACGTCCGCAGTGGCGAGAATCTTCGTGCACGAGAAGTTAATAGCAATCGCGGTGTCCCAAACTTCCCACCAGAAATCATGATGAATGGCTCAAGAGCACCTATCATAGTCACAGCACCACAAGATAGCCAGGTCATATTCCCTACAGAGGCCATGTTGCAAATCTAGGTCTGCATAGCTAAGGCTAGGTTCATCATTCCAAGAACAAAATGTTCTTCGGACTGCGAGGCACAGTTTCAGTGTGAATGGGCCCACTAACACAGCACTACAGATACAGTATCATACTTCCAGTCAGACTAGGCAGTTCCTGCAGTTCTTCACCTCTGCCTAGCCTCTCGCTACGAATTTCTTTACAATCCCGCTGTACCAAGAACACACCAAACTTATAGATTATGTCATTTTGGGCGCAGATAAAGACTTCACTTCGATATAATATCTAATTTTGTTATGCTAGACTGTACGGTTAAGTCGTGGCTCACAGTTCTGGAACTTTAAGCAGCAAAGAGCTAACGAAATATAGCGCCATTCGAGGAGCCTACGCTTTGGAACATTAAACATGTAGGCCATCGTGCCCATGCCAGCGCCTACTTCCATGACCAGTTCACAGTTACCATACACCCTAGGGTCTCCCTAATATTCTTGATTTTTCTCATTGGAAAGTGTGTGCTGCTGAGACGAGAGCTTTCGAGCTAGTCAAAAACTTCACACACCTATAGACAATGGCTCTAGTTTACCCAAGTCTTAGGGAAGCGTTTATCCCTGAACGGCGCCAATTGGGTCTTTCTATCAGTCCTATTGCCTTTGTAGAAGACGAAGACGACTATCACGGCGCGATTTACGACCGGAGACTGGTTTTACAGAATATCGAAGGGGATGAATTTGATGAGTGGAATTCCGACGCCCGGCCTCGGTAGACGGGACGATATTGGCTAGAGCTACTTCAAAATGGCATTTGAGTAGTGGAATTCCCGATCCGTGTGTATGTATTGGTACATTCCAAAAATCATAACAGCAGGACAACCCAAAATGGACTATTAACCTTGTTTCATGTAGGAATCATTTTATATGGAACGATAAGGTATGCTGAAGGGATTTCTGAGAAGCTACATAGGTATAGGGTGTTATGGGATGTCTCACAGCTGAGGCACATGATAGACTTTGTTGTGACTTTGCTGTGGATAGAAATGAACATCTCCTTTATGATCTGGGGGTTTGTATCTACTGCATTGGATTAGAGTCTAGAAAGTTACGACTCCTTTCTGTTTTGTGAATTTGTATACCTTCGTAAATATAAAGCTCTAAGTCAAACCCTCTATTAATCGGCCACTTCCTAAGTCGACCGCCTCGCTTAATTTACCACTATCCACTTCCAACCTTAATAACTTTTTTATTCTTTAATAGTTATGTAAAATAAAGTAAAAACAACGCTAATAAAACTATTAGAATTTAACAGTATATTTTGACGGTTTTTAATTTTTATTTATATTGTATAAATAGTTTTAATATTAATAAATTTGAAATTTAAATTAATTATTACTTTTTATCGCTTTTTAAGTTCAAATTGCACTATTTTAATTTTAAATTATTTGATTCGACGCTTATATTGTATAATAAGAAAGTTTTTATCGTTTAAGTTTTTAATTAATTTTTTAAAAAGTATTTTAATAATTATAAAATCGATTATTTTAAATTTCGTAATTTGATGAATATAATTTTGAACATTTTTACTTTTTTAAAAAGTTTTAAAAGCAATTAATAATATATTTTAATTTTATTTAAATATTAAATCTTTTATTAAAATCTTTAAAATTTATTTAATTGCTTTATAATTATTTTTAAATAATAATTAGTTTATAAAAAACTTTAATAATTTGATTAATTATAATTTTAAAATCGATTATTTTATTTTATAATTTGTAATTATTAAAGTATTTATTTGAATTAATTTATTGTAAAAAAGTAATAAAATATAAAACAAAAAAATTTAATCGTAAATTAATTCGTTTTAATTAATAAGTTAAATTTATTCGAAATAATTTATAATTCGCAAATTAATTAATTAATCAATTAAAATAGAAATAGAAAAAATTATTAATTATTTTATAATAAATAAAAACTTTTTATATACTAAAAAATACGTAATTAATACCGTTTTGAAAACTAGTTATTTATAAAGATTTTTAAAAAAAAAAGTATATAATTTTACTATAATCGTTTTTCTATATAACGAGTTCGTTTCGAGTCTCGAAAAAAAGAATTAAAAAAAGAAAAAAATCCACTTTAAATAAAAAATTCAATGTTTGAAATTTTTTAAATTATTGTCGTTTTTTTTTAAAAATCTAATAATATTTTTAATATTTTTATTAATATTAAATTTTTTTTTAATTTATTTTTTTTTTTTTTTAAAGTTTAATAAAAAAAAAAAAATAAACAAATTTTAAATTTAAATTTATTTTTAAAAATAATTAAATTTTTTTAATTATTTTTTATAAATATTATTAATTTTTTAATTTTATATTTAAAAAAAGATTTATTATTAAAATTTATTTTTATTTTTTTTATTTTAAAATATCGAAAAATTAATTTAATTTAAATAATAATTTGTTTTTATTAATAAATATACAAATATTTATTATTAAACGAGTTTTAATAATTTAATTATTAAAATTTTTTATATTAAACAATAAAATAATTTAAAGATTTCGTACAACGAATTATATTAAAAATTGTATTAATTTTTTCAAGTTAAATATTATTAAAAAAAAATTTATTATTAAAAAATTTTCGAAATCGATTTTTAAAAAAAAATTAAAATTTGTTATAAACTTTTTTAAATTTTTTATAAATAATATTATCGATAATTCTTTTATTAGTACTAATAAATATTAAATTTATAAAAAATAAAAAAAAAAAAATAAAAATTTTAAAATTATTAATATAAATTCAATTAATAAAAATTTTTATTTTATAAATATATAATTTTAATTTTTTACATTTTTTTTTTATAATATTTAATTAAATTTATTTTAAAAAGTTTTTAATTAAAATTCGATTTTTAATATTAAAAAAAAAATTTATTTAAATAATTTTTTTAAAAAATCGAAATAATTAATTTATTATTTTTTTATAATCGTTAAATCGTAAATAAATCGTTTAAAGTTTAATATATAATAAATTTAAATTTTAAAATATATTTATTTATTTTTTTTTCGTAAAAAAATTAATTAATTTTATTGTTTTAATAGAGTTTAATAAATTAAAAAAAATAATAAAATAAATTTTTTTTTTAAAAAATCGATAAAATAATAATTATAATTTAAAATTTATTTATAAAAATTAAATAATAAAAAAAAATACGTATTATACAAAAAAAAAATTCGTTAAAAAAAATTCGTTAATAATAAAATTTTAATATATTAATTTTTTTAAAAAGAAATAATAAAATATTTTTTTTTTTCATTTATTTAAAAAAAATTTATAAAGTAAAAATTATTATAATTTTTTAATTAATAAATAATTTAATCGAAAAAATAAAAATAAAAACGATAAAAATTTATAAAAATTAAAATCGATTTTTTGTTAATATTTTTTGTTTATAATAAAAAACGATAAAAATATTTATAAATTAAAAATAAATATTAAAATAAATTTAAATAAATCGAAAATTTTTTCTTTTAATATATAATTTATAAATTTTAAATAATTGTATTTTTATAATTTTAATTTGTTTTTTTATTATTTTTAAAGTATAAATCGAAATTTTTATAAAGCGTTATATAATAAACTCGATAAAATTATTTAATAAATAAATATTTATAAGTATTATAAATAATATTTAAAATTTTAACGCGATTAATAAAATTTAAAATATTAAAAAAAGTAATATTTGATTTTTAAATATTGTTTATATTATATATATAATTAATTATTAAATATATATTATTTAATTGAAATTAATAAATTAATTAAAATAAAATAATATTGAATTGCAATAAAATAATAATAATTTTATATTTTTTTAATGTAAATATAAATATATTATAATATTTTTTATTATTAATAATAAATTTTTTAAGTTTAATTAGTATAAAAATTAAAATAAAAAAATAAATAAATTAAAAAATTCGAAAAATTTAAAAAATTTTATACGAAAAATTTAATAATAATAATAATAATAATAATATTATTATTATTATTATCGTTATTATTATTAATTAATAAAATCGATTAAAAAAATAAATTATTAATATTAATAATTTTTTGAGATTTGATATTTTGAATATTTATATTATTAATAATAATAATCGATTATTTTTTAAATTTATTTGTAAAAATTAAAAAAAGTTTTTTAGTATATTTTTTAATTATTAAAAGTTTATAAAAAAAAAAAAAATATAGTTTTTTTAAGTTTTTTTTTTTAAGTTTACAATTATTAAATTATTATTTACATTTTTTAAATATATTAATATTTTTTTATAATTAATAAATCGAAAAAATATTTTTATAAATAATATATTATAAGTTTTATTTTTTTCGATAATAATTATATTAATAATTTTAATAATTTCACGAAATATAAAACGTTTTTTATAAAATATTTATTCGAGTTTTTAATATATATATTTATTATAAAATCTATTTATAAGTTTTTTAATAAATTATAAAAACATTTAAATTCGAAATTTTTTTTTTAATTATAATATTTAAATATATTATTAAAAATTTTAATTAAATTAAATCGGATTTATTAAAACGTAATACGCGATTTTTTAATTTTATTTATTTTAAAAAAAAAGTTTTTATTTAAAATTATATATTATTTTTAATTTTTTTTTTATTTAATTAAAAATTTTTTTATTACGTTTTTAATTTTTATAAATTTATTATTAATATTATTAATCGTAATTATTTTTTTTTTCAAATAATAATATATTAATAATTTTTTATAAAATATTGAAATCGTATTATACGATTTGTATAAATATAATAAAATTATTTTTATTTCGTTTTTTATATGTGAAATTTATATTTTCGAAATTTAATAAAAAATTTTTTTAAAATATAATAATAATATTATAAAAATTTTGAAAATAAAAATTTACGTATAAAAAAATAATATAATAAATTAATCGAATTTTAAAAATAAAAAACGTATAAATTTAAAAAGAAAAAATTTATTAATAAAATTAAAAAAAATTATTCAAAAAAAGTAAATAAATATTTTTACGTTTTAAATAATTAAAAATTGTAAAATTTATTTGTTTTTATAAAAAAAGTTTTTAAAATATATTAATATATATAATTAAAATATTATAATATTAATTTCGAATAAAATTTTTTAAAATTTTTAAATAAATAAAATAAATATTTATAAATCGTTTTTATAAAAAAAATATATAAAATTTTTAAAAAAAATTATTATAAAATATTTAAATAAATAAAATATATTCGTTTAATAAAATTATTTATATATAAAATAATTAAATTAAAAAATAAAAAATAAAAATAATATTAAAAAATTTTTAAAAA
>MU119641.1:0-34750 GCA_014904845.1 Acephala macrosclerotiorum | reverse complement strand
ACGAATTTTTCAAAAAATTAATTATAAATTAATAAAAATATACGAAAAAATAATTATTATATATAAATATAAAAAATAATAATAATAATATAATAAAATTAATAATTTGAAATACTCGAATATTTAATAACAATATTTAAATATTATAATACAAAAAATAATTTTAAATATAATTAATAATTTATTATTTTTTATTTTATTCGAATTATTTATAAAAAAAATTCAATAAAAAATATATATAATTATTAAAAAAATTTATATCGAATTTCAATTTTCGATTTTATATATTATTTAAATTTAAAAAACTCAATAAATATTTATATTAAAATTTTTAATTTAAATAAACGATTTTATTAAAAAATTAAATTTTTTTTTTTGTATTATTTAATGATTTAAAAATTAAATAATATTATAATTTTTATAAATTAAAATTAAAATTAATTTATTTTTTTATAAAAATATAAACAAAAAACGAATTTTAATCGTAAACGAAAAAAATATAATAATATAAAAAAAAGTAAATATAAAATTTTATATAATTTAATATCGATTAAATTTTCGTAAAATATATTATTAATCGTTTAAAGAAATACAATAAAAATTAATATTATATATAATAATTAATAAAACGAATAATATTATTTTAAATATTTTAAATAAATAAAAAATAAAAAAATCGATTTTTTTTATTAATTATTTTTTCGTAGATTATTTTTTATTTATAAATAAATTAATTAATTGTAAATATTATTATTAAAAAAATAATTAATAATATTATAATTTTTAAAATTATAATTGATTTTCACGATTATTTATATTTAAAAATAATCGATATTAATATAATCAAATTATAAAACAAATAATTAAAGAATTTTTTGATTACGATTTTAATAAACGTTTAAAAATATATAAAAAATTTAAAAATATATTTAATTTATTATTTTAAAAAAAAAAAATTTAATATTAATAAAATTTTTTTAAAAAAATCGAATTTATTATTATATATTTTTAATAATAATAATATTAATATTTAAAATTTTAATAAAACGATTATTAATAAATATAATAATAATAAATAAATTAAAAAATAAAATTCGAAATACACGAAAAAATTTTCAATAAAAAATAAAAATAAAAATAAAATTTTATTATAAAAAATTTTTAAAAATATAATATCGTTTTCAAAAATTTCAAAAAAAAAAAATAATTATTAATATTTTAAAAATATTAAATCTTATTATAATAATTATTAATTAATAATAAAAAAATAATATTTATTATTTGATTTTAATAAATATTAAAATTGTTATAATAAAAAAAATATTAAAAAATATTTAAAAAACGAATTAATTTGTTTTTATTATTAAAAATTTTATAATATTTAAAATTAGTTTCATAAAAATCGATTTTTTATTATTGATTAAAAAAATATATATTATTATTATTTTTAAATTATATTTTAATTTATTTAAATTAATTAATTCAAATAAAAAATACGAAATATTAAATATTAAAATAAAATATTATATTATTTTTATATATATATTTTAAAATTTTAATAATATTATTACAAATATTAAAAACTTTTAATTATTTATTATTATTAAATAAAATTTCAAATTCGTTAAAATAATAATTATAAAAATAAAAATTAAATATAAAATTAAATATAAAATTTTTTTTTTTTATAAATAATATAAAAAAAATCTTTTTAAAATAATTATTTATCGCGATAATAAAAATACAAATTAAATATAAAAATTATAATTCGTAAAATAATATATTTCGAGATTTTAAAATTTTTAATTTTATTTATATAATTATAATTATTTTTTTTAGAAAATTTATTTGTATTAAATTATTAAAAATCGTTATATTTATTTTTATTTTTAAATTGAAAAATATTAAAAAAAAAATATAATATAAGAAATTAAATATTAATATTATTAAAAAATAATACAATATTAAAATTCGTAAATATTTTTTATATTTTAATAAATATTTTTTTATTTTTAATTTTTTATTAAATATTTTTAATATTATTTTATATAAAATAAATATAATTAAAATAAATATTATTAATTTAAAAAATAAATTTTATTTTTTTATTTTTTATAAAACGTTTTTTTTAATAAAAAAAAACAAATAAAATTTTAAATAAAAATATTTTCAATAAAAAAATAAAAAAATATTTTTTTTATAATAATATTATTATTTTTAAACGTAAATATTAAAAAAAAATATTTTGAAAACAATATAAAATATTAATTATTTTATTTTATTAAAAAAAACGAAATTAAAAAATTTTCGAATATAAAAACGAAAAAAAAAATCGAATAAAAAAAAAATTTATTATTAAATAATTTTAATTATAATTTATTTAATATAAACGGTAATACAATATATAAATTTAAATTTAAAAAAATATAATTCGTTAATTTAATTAATAAAATTAAAAAAAAATTTAAAAAATAAAAAAATTAATTCAAATAATTTAAAATACAAAAAATATTTATTATTATAAATTGTTTTAATATTAAAAAAATTACAATTTATTTTTAAACGATTAATATTTTTATTTATTAAAAATTAATTATAAAAATTTAAAAAAAAAAATTATTTAATTATAAAAAAATAATAATATTTAATTAAAAATTTTTTTTTAAATTTATAAAAATATTAATTTATTTATTTGTATTAAAATAATTTAATATATAATATAATAAAACTATTTTGAAAATAATTTAATTATAAAATATTTAAAAAAAAAACAATAATTTTTAATTATAAAAAAAATTATTAAAAATTATTAATTAATTAATACAAATATAAAAATAATTTTTATTATTTTAAAAAATATTTTTATATTTTTTTAATAAATTTTTTTTTTAAATATAATAATTTTTATATTTTTTTAAAATTTTTATAAATAATTAATTTTATAATTTAATTTATTTAAATTATTATAATAATTTTAAAAAACGTATTTTTTAAAATTGTAATATTATTTTTAAATAATATAAAAATTAAAAATTTTTATATTAATTATATTAATAAATTAATATTTTTAAAAATTTATTAATTCGTTAATAAAATATTAAATTAAATTAAAAAAATTTAAATTTATATAAAATTTAAATTATAATTTTATTAGAATAAAATAATTATTATTAATTTTATTTATAATTTTAAAAAACGTTTTTTTAAAAATATAAAAATTATTAAAATTTTAAAATAAATTAAATATAATAATATTTTTAAAATTAAAATTTTTATTAATATTTGTATTTATTATAAAATATAAATTATTATATTAATTAATTAAAAAAAAAAAATTTTTTTTTAAATAAAAAAAAAATTATTATAATATTTTTATAAAATAAATTTATAATAATTTTAATATTTTTTAAAATTTATTATAATTTTATTAATAAATAAAAAATGAAAATAAATAATTTAATACGAATTAAAATTTTAAAATATTATTAAATAAAATTATAATATAATAAAAAAATTTTTAAAAAATTTTAAAAATTTTTTATAAATTATAATTTTAATTATATAATATTTATTTTATTTTTAAAACGAATATTAATTTATTTATTATTTAATTAAATCGAATAATAATAAATTTTTTTAATATTTTAATTATTTATTAATTTATTTAAATACAATTATTCGATTTTAAAATTAAATATATTAAAAAAAATATTTATATTATTATAAACGAATTATTTAAAAAATAGTAAATAAAAAACAATAATTTAAAAAAAAACAAATATTATATTAAAAAAAAAAAATTTATTAATCGTTTTATCGAAACGCACGTACGTTAATAGTACTATTAGTAAGTCAATAAACTATTAATCGATTATTAATATTATCGATTATTTTAATCTAATACTAATAATATTAATTCGATACTAATATTATTAAAATACTATTAATAATACTAATTTACGATCAAACGTTTAAATATTTAAAACATATAATCTATAGTACTTATTTAGTCTATTATAAAAATTTTAAGCAAATCTATTGAGCGCGTATTGAAATATTAAATTGCACAATTGAAAACTATTGAGTTTTAGTGTTTTTTGTTAAGAGACTAGCGATCGCACTTTATTCGATTAATCATTGAAAATATCGAAGAAATAAATAAGAATGAGAATTGAAAATATTAATACTATTTAAAATCTAGTCGTAGAATCGATCGATTCAAGCAAAGTTTACACGCGTAGAGAATACTAGTAAGTGCTGCGAGCGAGTACTACGAGCGAGTGCTGTAATTAATCAGTGTTAAGAGCTTAGAGTAAGGCACTTAGAGACTGAGCGGCTCAATTGATTAAGTGTAGCTGCATAAATACCGCCCGCAGCCGTCTGCAGCCGCTCGAGAGTCGAGAGTTTTAGTATTCTTATTGATCTAAACCCACTTGCCAATCGACTATCATTGGGCGCCAAAGTTTTGAACATGCAATTACTGCATAGCGCGCGCCACTGACAAGCCGCTGGTACCATTGGCAGATGATTAGCAATAAAAATTTTTCCTGATGTAATAAATTTATTATAATTAAATTTAATTATATTAAAATAATTTCAATTTGAATTAAAAAACGTAAAATTAATTGAAAAATTGAAAATAGATCGTTTGTAATTAAAAATAAATATATAAAATAAAAATATTTATTTAAATTATTAAATTAAATTTAAAAAAAAAATTTAAATTCGATATTTTTAATTTTTAATTTTCAATATTAATTGTATTTTTTATATATATTATATTAATTGTTTTTTTTTAAAATTAATAAATTAATAAATAATAATAATAATAATAATAATAATAATAATAATAATAAAATTTTTTTTTTTAATAATAATTATAATATTCGAAATAAAATATTATAAAAAAATATTATTAAATTTTATTTATTTCAATTTATTTTAAACAATTTAAAATAATATAAAATAATTATAATTAAATTATATAATAAATTTAAATATATTAAAAAATATATATATTTATTATTAAATAATTAATCGATATTATTAAAAAAAATATTATAAAAATATTTGAAATTTGATAATAAATTATAATAATTATTAATATAAAAATAAAAAAAATATAAAAAGTTTTTACATTTTCAAAAAATAATTTTATTATTTTATTATATTAAAATAAATGTAATTAAATTTTTGTAATATCAAATATTTAATAATTTGATTATAGTATGAGATAATTTTTTTAATTAAATTAAAATTAAATTAATAAAAAATTCGATTTTTAAAAAAATTATTAAATTTATTTATAATAATATTATTTATATAAAATTAAACGAAAAATTCAAATTTAAAAAAATTATTATTAAAAAATTAAATAAATTTAAAATTAAACGAATTATTATTTTTATATATAATTTGAAAATAAATAAAATAATTAAATAAAAATATTAATTATTTTAACGAAAAAAAACAAAAAAAACTAATTAAAATATTTATAAATTATTTTTTTTACAAATTAAACAATTATTTATAAATTAATTAAATATATATTATTTTATATAATTTATAATAAAAAAATTGTTTTATTTATTAAAATTCGATTTTTTATTTGAAAAATTTTTTATTAAAACAAAATATATAATTAAATGAAATTTTTTAAATTAAAAATTAAAAAAAAAATATAATCGTAAATAAAATTAAATATATTTCAATGTTTATTATTAAATACAAAAAAAATTAATTCGAAAAAAAAATTTATTTTAATATATAATATTAAATTTATTAATTAAAATATATTTAAAAATATTAAATTATTATATAAATAATTGAATTTATATTGAATTTATTAAATAAATTAATTAAAAAAAAATTATTTATTTAAAAAAATAAACGAAATAATAATTCGAAAATTATATATTAAAAATCGTTTAAAAAAATTTATTAAAAAAAATAAATATTAAAATTCTTTGAATAATAATAAAAATAAAAATATTATTAAATTTATTAATTTTAATAATAATAAAAATACAAATATAAAAAAAAAATACAATTAAAAAATTTAATAATAAATAAAATATTTAAAAAATTAAAAAAAAAATTAAAATTGTAATTTGTATTTTTAAATTTAATAAAATCGAAAAAAATAAATATATATAATTTTTTAACGATTTAATAAATAAATAAATTTCAATAAATTTCAAAATAATAATAATTTTTTAATTAAAATATTTTTTTTTTTTTATAATAATTTTATTTTTTTATTAATTTTTTTTAAAAAATTTTTAATTATTTTAATAAATTTTATTTATATTTTAAAATTTTTTTTTATTATAATTAAAACGATTTTATTATATAAAAAAATAAAATTATATTATTTTTTTTTTTTTAAAAATTTTAAAAAAATTTAATTTTTAAAATTTATAAAAAAAAATATATAATATATTTTAATATATTTAAATATATTTTAATTATATTTAATTATATTTAAATTATATAAACGTTTATTAATATAATATTTATTATAATTTATAAAAAAAAAAATATATAATTTTTTAATTTTATATTATTTTATATATAAATAATTTTATTAATCGCATATATTTTTTTTATAAAAACAATTTATAAATATTTATTTTATTTAATTTTTTTTTTTAAAAAATTTATTTAATACGTTTTATAAAAAATCAATATAAAATTATTTATTTAAAACTTTTAAAAAATTTTATTCGAAATTAATATTATAATATTTTAATTATATATATTAATATATTTTAAAAAAAAAATTTATAAAAATAAATAAATTTTACGATTTTCAATTTTTTAAAATATAAAAATATTTATTTATTTTTTTTATATAATTTTTTTATAAATATAAAAACTTATAATATTTTTCGATTTTATTAATAAATTTGTTTTTTTAAATTTACGCGTTTTTTATTTTTAAAATTTAATTAATTTATTATATTATTTTTTTATATATAAATTTTATAATTTCAATTTTTATTTTCGAAATTTTTATAATATTATTATTATATTTCAAAAAAATATTTTATTAAATTTCAAAAATATAAATTTTATATATAAAAAACAAAATAAAAATAATTATAATATATTTATATAAATCGTATAATGCGATTTTAATAATTTATAAAAAATTATTAATAAATTCTTATTTAAAAAAATAATAATTACAATTAAAAATATTAATAATAAATTTATAAAAATTAAAAACGTAATAAAAATTTTTTAATTAAATAAAAAAAAAATAAAAAATAATATTATTTTGAAATTTTTTAAAAAATTTTTAAAATAATATATAATTTTAAATAAAAAATTTTATTTAAAATAAATAAATTAAAAAATCGTATATTGCGTTTTAATAAATTCAATTTAATTTGATTAAAAATTTTTCAATTTATTAATTATAAAAAAGTATTAATATATTTAAAAAATACAAATAATTATTTAATAATTATAAATTTAAATAAAATAAATTTAAAAAAATTATATTTTATTTTTTATTTTTACGAATTTTTAATAATTAAAAAATATATTAAATTTTTTTTTTTTAATTTTTATAAATAAATTTAAAAAATAATTAATTATTATTATTAATAATATGAATATTTAAAATATTAAATTTTAAAAAATTATTAATATTAATATTTTTTTTTAATTAATTTTATTAAATAATAATAATAATAATATTATTATTATTATTAATTTTTTCGTATAAAATTTTTGATTTTTTCAAATTTTTTAAATTTTTCGAGTTTTTTGATTCGTTTTTTTTTTTTCGTTTTAATTTTTACGTTAATTAAATTCAAAAAATTTATTATCGATAATAAAAAATATTATAATATATTTATATTTATATTAAAAAAATATAAAATTATTAATATTTTATTTTATTTAATTCGCGAATTTTAATCAAATAATATACGTTTAATAATTAATTATATATATAATATAAATAATATTTAAAAATCAAATATTATTTTTTTCAATATTTTGAATTTCGTTAATCGTATTAAAATTTTAAATATTGTTTATAATATTTATAAGTATTTGTTTATTAAATAATTTTATCGAGTTTATTATATAACGTTTTATAAAATCTCGATTTGTATTTTAAAAATAATAAAAAACAAATTAAAATTATAAAAATATAATTATTTAAAATTTATAAATTATAAATTAAAAAAAAAAAATTTTAATTTATTTAAATTTATTTTAATACTCGTTTTTAATTTATAAATATTTTTATTATTTTTTATTATAAATAAAAACTATTAACGAAAAATCGATTTTAATTTTTATAAATTTTTATTATTTTTATTTTATTTTTTCAATTAAATCGTTTATTGATTTAAAAATTGTAATAATTTTTATTTTATAAAATTTTTTTAAATAAACGAAAAAAAAAAAATTTTTATCGTTTTTTTTTAAAAAAATTAATATATTGAAATTTTATTATTAATAAATTTTTTTTAATAAATTTTTTTTTTATATAATATATATATATTTTTTTATTATTTAATTTTTATAAACGAATTTTAAATTGTAATTATTATTTTATCGATTTTTTTTAAAAAAAAAATTTATTTTATTATTTTTTTTCAATTTATTAAATTCTATTAAAACAATAAATTTGATTAATTTTTTTATAAAAAAAATAAATATATTTTAAAATTTAAATTTATTATATATTAATTTTTTTTTTTTAAAAAAATTTCAAATAATTTATTTACGATTTAATAATTTTAAAAAAAATAATAAATTAATTATTTCGATTTTTTAAAAAAATTATTTGAATAAATATTTTTTCTAGTATTGAAAATTGTCGATTTAATCAAATAATCGTTTAAATAATCGATTAAATAATTCGAATTATAATTTTTATTATTTTTAATAATAATTATTTTAATATTTATTTTTTAATTTTACGTTTATTTTATTTAATTATATAAACAAATAAAAACTCTTTTTAGAAAAAAATAAACAAAATAAAATTATTAATATTAAATTAAAATTTTAATATTTTGTAATTTGTTTTTAAATATATTAATAAAAATCGAATTTTAATTAAAAAATTTTAAAAGTAAATTTAATCAAATATTATAAAAAAAGAATTTCAAAAATTAAAATTACACGTTTATAAAATAAAGATTTTTATCGATCGAATTTATATTAATAATTTTAAATATTTTAATTTTTTTATTTTATTTTTCGTAAATTTAATATTTATTAATATTAACGAAAAAATTATTAATAATACTATTTATGAAAAACTTAAAAAAATTTATAATAAATTTTGAATTTTTTTTTAAAAATCGATTTAAAGAATTTTTTAATAATAATTTTTAATTATTAAATTATTAAAACTCGTCAAATAATAAATATTTATATATTTATTAATAAAAACAAATTATAATTTAAATTAAATTAGTTTTTCAATATTTTAAAATAAGAAAAATAAAAATATTTTTTTAAATACGAAATTGAAAAATTAATAATATTTATAAAAAATAATTAAAAATATTTAATTATTTTTAATAATAAATTTAAATTTGAAATTCGTTTATTTATTTTTTTTATTAAATTTTAAAAAAAAAAAAAACAAATTATAAAAAAATTTAATACTAATAAAAATATTAAAAATATTATTAAATTTTTAAAAAAAAATAATAATAATTTAAAAATTTTTAAACTTTGAATTCTTTGTTTAAAACGAGTTTTTTTTTTTTTTTAATTTTTTTTTTTCGAGATTTGAAACGAATTCGTTATATAGAAAAACGATTATAATAAAATTATATATTCTTTTTTTAAAAATTCTTATAAATAATTAATTTCGAAAGTAATATTAATTACGTATTTTTTAATATATATTAAAAACTATTAAATTATATTATTTATAACGTCGAAAAAAAAAATTTCGTTTATAAAATTTCAATAAAATATTATAATAATAATAATTAAAATTAAAAAAATATTCATTAAAATTTATAATAATATAAAAAATATAAAAAAATATTATATTTTATTATATCGAGTTTATAAAATTATTCGCGATAAATTAATCGAAAAATAAATTAATAAAAATATAATATTATAAATAATAATTAAAAATAACGTATTATTATTATTAATTATTAAAAAAAAATATTATTTATACGTTTAATATTAAAAAAACAAATAAAAAAAATTATATAAATTATTAATAATTAATAAAAAAAATATATATAATTAATATATTTTATAAATCGATTAATTTTTATATAATAATTATTAAATTTTATTATATAAAAAAAAATTTTAAAATTTTTTAATTTTTTTTAATCGAATAAATTAAATTAAAAACTAATTAAAAAACGTAATTAAAAATATTTAAAAAAATTATAAAATAAAAATATATATAATAAAAAACTTAAATAAAATAAATATTATAATTTTATTAAAAACGATAAAAAGAAATTATAAAAATTTCAACGATTAATTTTTTATTATTATTATTAAAAAAATTAAAATTTTTATAATTTTTATAATAAATAAAAAAAAAAAATATAAAATTATTATTAAAATTATAAAAAAAAAATATAATTATAATTTTTAAATAATTATTTAAAATATATTAAAAAAGAAATTTAATAATTTAATTATAAAAAGAATTTTTAATTTCGTTTAATATAATTTTATTAAATATATTAAAATTCGAATTTTTAATTTAAAATTAATTAATAAAATTAAAAATAAAATTATTAATATTTTTTACGAGAAATTGAAATTAATAATTTAAAAATATAATAATAAAAAAAATTTTTTTTTTTTTATAATTTTTAATAATTTAAAAAATTAATTAATATTTAATTATAATATTAATATTTTTTTTAATTTAATTTTTAAATAAAAAAAATTAAAATATAATTTTATAATATTATTTAAATTTATATTTAATTTATAATAAAATTTTAACGATTTATATTAATACGTTTATTGAAAAAAATTTATTATTTATATTTATTAAATATAATTATAATTATTTTAAAATTTTTATATAAAATTATAAAAATAAAAATATTTAAATAAATTACATATTATAAATACTATAAAAAAAACTATTTATAATTATATCGATATACGATTTTTATTTTTTAATTATAATTATTAAAAAGTTTTTTAATATTATTAAAATATAAATTGATAATACGTTTATATTAATAAAAAAAAAAATTTATTTTCGAAAAAAAAACAAATTTAATAAAATTAAATTTTTAATTAAATTTAAAAAAATTTTCATATTAAAAATATTATTAATTTTTAATAAATATATTTTAATTTAATTTAAAAATATAATTTAATTATAATAAAAAAATTAAAATAAAAAAATTAAATTAAATATTAAAAATAATAAATTAAAAAAATTAATATTATTATAATTTATTAATTTAAAATAATTTTGAATTTATTTATTAAAATTTAATAAAAAAAAATTATTATATTAAATAAAGAATTAAAATAATAAATTAAAATTTTAAATAAAAATTTTAAAAATATTATTTTAATTTTAATATTTATAATTTTCAATTAATTTTAAAAATAATATTAATTTATTAATATTATTTTTCAAGTTTAATTATATAATTTTTATATTAAAATATTAACGAATTTTACATATTAATAAATTATAATAAAAAAATATTTTTTTAAACGTTTTTTTAAATAATTAAATTAAATTAATTTTTATTATAAAAAAAATTATTAATATAAATATAATATTAATTTAATAATTACGTAAAATATTAAATCGAATTGAAATTAATATTATTTATATTTTTTAATTTTTACGTATTTATTAAATTAATAATTTATAATTAATTAATAAATTATTTAATTTATTTATTTAATTTATTTTTAATTTATTATTAATAATATTATAATATATAATTATTTGTTTAATATAAAAATTAATATCAATTTTCTTATATATATGTAATATTAATTATTGATTTAATCAAATAATTATATAAATAAATAAATATTTTCTTTAAAAAAAAAAAATAAAAAAAAATTATTAATATCAAATTAAAATTTTATTATTTTGTAATTTATTTTCAAATATATTAATATTAATCAATGATTAATATTATTCGATTATAAAATAATAAAATTATTTATAAAAAAACATTTAATAAATTATTTTCGTATAAAAAATCTTTAAATTATATTAAAAAAAAAAACGATTTTTTTAAATTTTTAAAAAAATAAAATATCGAAAATTCGAAGTATTTTTACGATTAATTTTATTTTATTTGATTTTACGTTTTATTACGTATCGATAGCGAATATTTAATTGTAATTCGTTCGTTATTATCGAAACAATTTTTCGAGTATTTTACGGAACTCGAAAATTTTTTTTAAAATTTTTTAAGTATAATACGAAGTTCGAAATTATATGAAATTTAATAATTATTTTACGAAAAATCGTATTACGATATTTATCAAATTTAATTTATTATAGTAAAATATTTCTCGCGAGTAAAATAAATTTTAATTAGAATACGATTTTTATTATAAAAAAAATCGAGATCAAAAACGAAAAATTATTATTCGATTTTATATAATAAAAAAAAAAAAAAAAAAAAAAAAAAAAAAAAAAAAAAAAAAAAAAAAAAAAAAAAAAAAAAAAAAAAAATTATAATTAGAATTCAATTTAATATATTTTAATTAAATTACGATTTAATTCGTATAAATTACGTAAAATACAAAAATTAATTTGTAAAAATTTTTTTATAATAATAAAATTTACGTTTTTATAATATAAATAAATTTAATAATTTTGTAAATATTAAAAATAATCGTTTAAAAAATAATATTATTAAAATAATTCGATTAAAAAATTGAAAAAATAAATATTTCGAAAAAAAAAATATTTAATTCGTAAAAAAATATAAATAATTCAATTAAAACGAAAAAAAAAAATCGAATATTTATAAATAAAATTTTTAAAATTAAAAAATATTAAACGTTATTAAAATTATCAATTATATAAAAATTATTATACGAGAAATTTTAATTGAAAATATTATTAATAATAATTTTAAAATATACGATATTTGACAAATATTTTTTAATATTAAAAAAAATTTTATTATTTAATTCGATCTCGAAATTTTAATATTTAATATTATTAAAAATTGAAAAAACGTTAAAAATTTTATTATTTCAATCTATTTAATTATCGAATAAATTCGAACGAAATTTTATTATTTTAATAAAAATTTATAATAAGAAATTTAAATATTATAAAAAAAAAATTTATTTGATATATTTATTCGAATATTTAAAAATTTATATTTTAAAATAAATATTAAATTAAAAAAATACTATAATACGTTTTTAATTATATTTATTAATAAAATTAATAAATTTTATTATTAGAAATTCATTAAAAAAAATCTTTAATAAAATAATTAAAATTATAAAATCGAATTTCGAAATTAAAAAACGTTAAAATCGAATATTTAATTAATAAAATACGATTATATTTATAATAATTCGAATATAAAATTTAAATAAAACAATTTTCGAATATTTTAAAAAATTGTATTAAAAATTAATTTAAAAACAATTTAATTTATATTTGAATATATAAATTAAAATTATTATATAAAATAAATTTTATTATATTTATTAAAATATATTAAAATATTATTAAACTTTTTTTCGATTTTTATCGATTTTTTAAATTGTATATAAAAACGTTTATAATACGATTTTATTTTAAATAAAAATAAAAATAATTTTTAGAATTTTTATAATCGAAAAAAAAAAACCTATTAAAATACGAATAAATTATATTTTGTAGACTATAAATATTTCGATAAAAATATTTAATATAATAATCGAATTAATTATAAAATATTAATAATATATTAAAACGAAAAAAAATATTTTATTTATAAAAACTCGAATTGTTAAAATATTTATTATACGTTAAAAAAAAGAAAAAAAATATACGACGATTTTAAAAAATCGAAATTATTCGATAAAAACAAAATAATTTAATTTGTAATTGAATTCGAAAAATTAAATTTTAATATTATTAAAAAATACGAATAATTTTTCGTTGAAATTATTAGAAAAAATTTTTTACTCGAAAACGATATCGTACGATCGATTAATTATTTTATGATATTTTATAATACGATTAATAAATTTAAAATTATCGAATTACTTGATTATTAATCAATTTATTATACAATATCGAATATTATAATATAATCGAAATCGTTTTTAATATTTATTAATATAAAAATATATTTAATAAATTATTACGTATTTAACGTTTTTATAAATATTATAATTGATATTAATATCGTTTAACGATTTACTATCGACGAAAAATAATATTTGATTTTTTAACGAATTTAAAACGTTAAATTAAACGAATTTAAAATTAAAAAAATAATAATTAAATTTAAAATTAATAAAATTTTATTTTTTAAAATTATTAATATTAATATATTAATTAAACGTATTACATTTTACGTAATTTTAATAAACGTATTTCTTTTATTTTATTTTTAAAATATAAACAAATTACGAATTAAATTTAATAATTTTAATAATATATTTATTTAAAATAAATGATATATATTTATTATTAAAATATTTAAATATTTTTAAATATTATTTAATTTATTTGAAAATTTAATTTATAGTAATTATAAAATTTTTACGATAAAAATCGATTTTATTATTTATTATTTGATTAAAACGAAATTTAAACGATTATATAAACGTTTTAAATATTTATTAATTATTAAATTCGCGAAAATATTAAAACGTAAAAAATATTTTACGAATTTTAAAGAAATTAAAAAAATAATAAAATTTTATTAGTAATATTAAATAAATAATAAATTTCTCGATTATTTTAAATTTATATTATACGATAATTATAATTTTAATTATTTCGTTTATTTAAACGTATTATAAATCGACGAAAAATTAATATTTTAAATTGTAAACAAAATTATAATATTTTAAATTGTAAAATTTTTTATTAATATATTAATAAAAAAAATATAAAACGTTTTTTAAGTATATTAAATTAATATTTATTTTAAAATAAATTTTAATTTTAAAAAATTTCATAATAATATTAAAAATATAAATATCGATTTAAAAATTATATTAATAAAAATTTATAATTCGATTAATTTAATAAAAAAATATTACGTTTTATTAAAACGTATATATAATATATTACTTTAAAAAATTTTCGATTTACGAAAAAAAAAACGATTAAAATAATTAATAATATAATAAAATCGAATAATATTATTTTTATATTTTTTATTTTCAATATTTATTTTCGAATATTACAATAAAACGTATTTATAATATCAATTATTATTAGAATTTAAAAATATTATATTATTTATTAAATTAATAACGTTTTACGAATAAAAAATAATTTATAAAATTATTATTTAATTGATTTATTTTTAAATTCAAACGTATTTATTTAAAAAAAAATAAAAAAAAAATAAAAAAAAACTATATATATTTTTAATAATAAATAAAAAAAATATATTAATTATAATTATTAAATAAATTAAAAAGTTTTTATAATATTACAATAAAATTATTTTATTAAAATTTCAAATAATTCGAAAAATAATTAAAAAATTATTTATTAAAAATTTTTTATTAAAAAATTTAAATTTAAAATTAAATTTTTTTAAAAAAAATTCGAAAATAAAAAAAAATATATTTAATTTATTTCGCTCGATTAAAATTTTTTTATATATTTTAAAAAAAAAATTATATTTGTTTTAAATTATAATAAAAATCTTTTTTTATATTTTTAATTATAATAAATATATTTATATAATAATTTGTATAAATATAAAAAATTTTAAAATTTATTTAATCGAGAAAAAAATTAAAAATAAATAATTATTTATAAATTTTTACGCAAAAAAAATTATTATTATTTTAAACGATTTATTTACAATTTCTCGTAAAAAGAAAATTAATAAATTGATCGTAAAAAAAATCTTTGAATTGATTTTTAATAATTTGAAAAAAATTAATAATTAATAAATTTTCGATTTAAAATTAATAAACGAAATTAAAAATATAAAAACGATAATTTTATACGAGAAATTTCATTTTATAATTTAAACGTTTAATAATAAAAATAAAAAAACCATATTAATTCAATTTTCGATTATTTAATATATTAATTAACGAATTATTATTATTTTAATTTTATTTTTTAAATTTAAAAAAATAAATTTTTATTTGAAAAATATTATTTAAATATATATATAATTAATAATTTTATTAATACGTATAATTTTCGTTAAATTTTTAAAAAAAAAATAAATGAATTTTTATTAAATATTATTTTTAAAATAATTAAAATTTTTTATAAAATTTCGAAAATAAAAATATATTAATATAAAATATATAATATTTATTATAAAAATAAATTTTTAATAAAATTTTCAATTTTCGATTTTTATTTACTTATTATAAAAAATAATTATATTTTATTTAAAATAATTAATATATAAATCGACGATATATTTATTTTAAAAAATTAAATTTTTATATAATTAAAAATTTTAAATTGTAAAAAATCAAATTATTAATTAAATTTATAAAATTTTTTACATTGAATATTTTTTTATTGTTTAATAAATACAAATTAATAATAAACGAAATTAGAAATAAAATTGTATTTTCGTAAAAAAAAAAAAAAAAAATATTTAAATTTAATTAATACGAAATCAAATTTTTATAAATAAACGTATTTCGAGTAATATATTCGAAAAATATATATTAATTTTATTTATTAATTAAAAATTGTATACGATATATCAATAGTAATTTAATATTAAAATCTCGAAAAAAAACAAATTATAGTATTAAATAAGCGATTATAATAATAAATAAATAATTTCGATCGTAGATTTTTATTTTTTTATTTAAATTTATATTTAATAAAAATTTTCGTTTTTATAAACAATTTTTTTATTATAAATAAAAATTTTAATTCGTAAATCGAATATATTGTCGTTTTTAATAATAAAATTTATAATAATAAATAATTCGATTTGCGAAATAATTTATTTTATTAAAATTTAATAAAATACAAAAAAATTATTTATATTGTTTTAATTTTCGAACTATATATAATAATAATAAAAATCGATATAAAAATTTCAATTTTTATTATTTTTAATTTTATTATAAAACGATTAAAATTAAATTGAATTTTTATAATTATTTATATCAATTTTTTTTTTTTTACGAATATATAATCAAATTTAATATTATTAAAAAAAACGTTTTATAATTGATATTATAATTATTAAATAATAATATAAATACAAAAATTTTTTAAAAATTCAATAAATTATTAAAAATAATAATTTAATTAATATTATAATTAAATTTAATATTAATAAATTATTTGAATCGTTTATTAATATTAATTATTTTAATATTAAAATACAAAAATAAATATAACGTTTTAAAATTCAAAAATTAATCAATAAAAATAAAAATAATAAAAAAAATAATTATTAAAAAAAATAATATTGAAAAAAAAATATAATTATTATTTTAATGTTTTAATATTTTTAAAAATAAAATTTTCGATTAATTTGAAAATTATAAATATCAAATTTAAATTTTTTTTTTCAAATTTAATTTAATTAATTAAATATTGTAATACGTAATAACGATTAATTTACGATTAAGTTTTTTATTATTATTCGATAATAAAATAATACGTTTATAATTGTAATAATATTTTTTTTATTTTTGATTTACGAATTAAAAAAGCGTTTTTTTTCAAAAAAAAAAATTATTAATATCGATTTAATCAAATAATCGTTTAAATAATTAATTAAATAATTCGAATTATAATTTTTATTGTTTTTAATAATAATTATTTTAATATTTATTTTTTAATTTTACGTTTATTTTATTTAATTATATAAACAAATAAATATTTTCTCTAGAAAAAAATAAACAAAGTAAAATTATTAATATTAAATTAAAATTTTAGTATTTTGTAATTTGTTTTTAAACGTATTAATATAAATATTTTTTATAATAAACGATTTTATTCAAATTTAATCAAAGTATTTAAATGTAATAATTTGATTAATCTATTAAAAAATTCGATAGTTTTGTAACTTCGAATTAATATATAATCAATTCAATAAAAAATATTAAAATTTTAATAAATATACGATTATAATTATAAATTATTTACTAATACAAATTATATAAAAATTGTAAATAAATTGAAATTCAATTAAATATTTTTAGATTTTAAATTTCAAGTAATTTTATTAATTCGTTATTGTACAAATCAATAGAATATAATCGTACTTAATTAAAATAGCGATCGCAAAACTTTTTTAAGTACGTTTTTATTTTAAATATTAAAGTATTTAAATATTAAAATAGTTCTACGATTGTACAATTTTCGAGAAAAGTTTTAAAAAGTCTTTTCCTGGAATTATATATTTAGTAAAGTGATTTATATTGATTGAATCGATCGTAGTAGTTTAATATAAAAGACGGGGGTCCCAGGGAGTGTTTTTTTGGTGTAAGGCTCTATTAGAAGTGCGTTTCTGCCTTAGACATCTAGGCGCTTACTTAAGTGCTGGACATCTCTATAGTTGCGCAGCTCTCAAAGGAAGTCCCAGAGAGTCTTCCCCTGGAATTATATATTAAAGAAAGTGATTTAAATTGATTGAATCGATCGTAGTAACTTGATATAAGAAACGGGGGTCCCAGGGGGTGTCCCCCTGATAATATGAGGCTTCGCAGTAAGTGCGTTTCTGCCTTAGACACTCAGGCACTTAGGTACTTCAATGCTAAAACACTAAAATCCATTCCACGGCTGCGCAGCTTTTAAGGGGGGTTCTAGGGGGTCTTCCCCTAGTAAATAACTCTCTATAATCAATTGAATCGATCGTAGTAACTAAATATAAAACGGAGGTCCCAGGGAGTGTCCTTTTGGTAATAAACTTCGAAGTAGATTTCTGCTTTAGGCACTAAGGAGCTTATCAGCTTATCGGTTTCATCGCTCGGCAGAATCTCAAACTACTATCTCAATAACTCTATCAATTTCAAATGCTTATAAAACGCTTAAATTAAAAGCTATTAACTTGAAATTTGAAATAAGAGTAGATTACTAAAGTCGAAGACTTTATAGCCTCTCGCAAGAGCGCTTTTGCGAGGCCTGCGAAGCAAAATGTGCATCGAGTAAAGAAAGAAAAAGCTCGTCCACTATTGGCTCGCTTAGCGAGTCGCCGGACGGGCTTTTTCTTTCGAAACGAAAGAAACATTTTAATAATATTATTATTAAATTAATAATTATTTAACGATTTATATATAAAAATTTATATTTATATTTAATTATTATTATTAATATTAATATAATTATAATAAAAATTTAAAATATAAAAAATAATCGAATTATAAAAACGTTTATATTATTTAAAAAAAAATTAATTAATTTAAATAATAATTATATATTAAATATTTTTAAACGATTATAATAAAATTAATAATATTTTAATATAAAAAATTATAAAAAAAATATTTTTATAAATAAAATTAAAAAATAATAATTTATAATAAATATATTTTCGTTTTGTTTTTCGATTAAATAATATTTAATATAATTCGTATTTTATAAACGTATTTTTTATAAAGTTTTATATTAAAATAAATTAATAAATTAATAAAAATTATATATTAAAAATTTATATTAAAAAAAAAAATTTAAAAAAAAAATTTATATTAAATTTTTATAATTAATTTAATTAATTATAAATAATAATTAAAATAATATTTATTAAAAAAAGATTTTTTAAAAAAAAAAATTTATAATTTATAATTTTTTAAATTTATATTATAATATTATAAATCGTATTTTTTTAATAAATATAATTACGATTTATAATTAAAATTAAAATTATATAATAATTATTAATTTAAATAAATTAAAATTAAAAATATAAATAATAAATCGTTTAATTTATTAAATTTATATAATAATTTAATAAATAATTTAAAAAAATAAAAACTATTTTATTAAATTTTAAAAAAATTTAAAAAATTAAAAATAATTAATTAATTTAAAATTTATAAAAATTAATATTAATATTTATATAAAAAAAATTCTATTAAATAAAAATAATAATATATTTTATTTTTATTTTTATTAAAATTTAAATTTTTGTAAATTATTAAAAAAAATTATATAATAATAAAATTTTAATAATAATTAATAAATTATTTAATTAAATTTATAATTTTTTTATTATTTTTGAAATTTTAATTTAATTAATTTTTTTTTACGAATTAAATTTCGTTTTAAAATATATTAATATAAAAATTTTTATTATAATATTAAAAAAAAATTATATTTATTATATTATTTTATTAAATAATTTAATTCGTTTTTTAATTTATATATATTTTTTATATATTAATAAATAATATTAATAAAAGAAATTATTTTATTAATAAAAAATTTAATAATAAAAATTAATTGTTTGAAATTTTTATTTATTAATATATTAATTTTATTATTATTTTTTAAATTATTTTTTTATTAAATATATTTATAATAAATTTATTAAATTTAAAAAAAAAATATAATAATAATATAATAATTATATAAAATAAAATAAATTTTAATTAAATTTTAAAATATTTATATAAAAAAAAGTTTTTTATTAATAATTATACAATATATAATTTTTTTATTATTTTATTTTAAAAAAATTTAATATAAAATTTAAAAATTATACGAAATTATAAATTAATATACGAAATAAAAAATATATAATATATATAAATAAAATAATTAAAATTTTATTTTTAATTAATTTAATTAATTAAATATTTTAAACGATTTTTTATAAATAATAATTATATATATTAATATTAAAAAATTCGAAAAAAAATTAAATAATTATTTACGTAAAATTTATATTTATTAATTTAAATTTAATTATAAATAAAAAAAATTTAACTCGTATAATATTTATAAATTATATTATAATTTATAATATATAAAATATAACGTTTTATATTAATTTAAAAATTTAATAAAATCGATTTAAAATTTTATAAATATTATATTTTTATTAAAAATTTTAACGTATATTATAAAATTTAAAAAAAAAATTTAATAAAAAAATTAAAACTTTTTTTTTTTTAATAATTTATAAAAAATTTAAATATAAAATTTTATTTTATTTTTAAAATATAAATTTATATAAATATTATAAATTAATATAATTTATATTTTAATTTTATATAAATATTAATATATATAATTTTAAATTTAAATTAAATTTTTAATAAAATTTTTAAATATATTTTTTTTAATATTATTAATATTTTTATATAAATTATTATTTAAAATATTTTAAAAAAACGATTATAATAATTTTTAAAAAATTGAAAAAAAAAATTTAAATTTAAATTTTATTATATTATTTTATTATTTTATTTAATATTATAAGAAAATTAAAAAAATTATTATTATAATATAATTTAATTTTTTATTTAATAATTTTATATTTTATAATTTTATAATAAAAATTTATAAAATTTAAAAAAAAACAAATATTTTTTTTTTTAAATATATTATTTTTATTATAATTAAAAATAATATAATAATAATAATTATTATTATTTTTAAAAAAATTTATATTATATATAATTATTAATATAAAATATACGATTTAATTTTCGTTTTTTATAAATTTTATATAATATATATATAAAAATTAAAATAAAAACTATTAAAAAAATATTTTTATTTTATTTTTCAATTAAATAATATTTAATATAATTTATATTTTACGAATATATATATATATTTTTTTTTATATTTATTACGTTTATTTTATATTCGATCGAGAATAATTATTTATATATATTTATTTTAAATTTAAAATTTAAAATTTTAATTTAAACGTTTTATAAATATTTAAAATTAAAATAATTTTTATTAATATAAAAAAAATAATTTATTTAAAAAAACGTTTTTTCAAAATCGAATAAATTAATAAAAACTTTAAATAAAAATTTTTTTTTATAAAATTTTATATTAAAAAAAAAATTTTAAATTTTTATTTTTATATTAAATTATTACGATTAATTTAATTAATCGCATTTTTTTTAAAATAAATTTTATTAAAAAAAATTTTTTTTAATAAATATAATTACGATTTATAATATTTTATAATTGAAATTAAAATTACGTAATAATTATTTATTTAAATAAATTAAAATTAAAAATTTAAATAATATAAATATATTTTTAATTTATAATATAATTATAAAAAGTTTATTAAATTTATAAATAAACAATTAAAATTGAAAATTTTTTAAAATTTTAATATTTATTATATAATAATTTTAATAATTTAAAATATTTAAAAAAGTTTTAAATTAATTAAACGTCGAAAATTAAAATATAATATTATTTATTTTTATATTTTATAAATTTGAATTTAATTTAATATATTTTATAAAAATAATTATAAAATATAAAAAAAATTAAAAATAAATTTTTAATTATTAATAAACGATATTAAAATAATTACGAAATTTAAAAATTGTTTACGAATAAAAATCAAAGTTTTTTTTTTTACGTTATATTAAATAATAAATAATACGTCATTTATACAAAAAATAATTATTATTAATTTAAAAAATAATTATATTATTTTTAAAATTATTATTAATTAAAAATTTTTTTTAAAATATTATTAAAATATTTAAAACGAAAATAAAATTTTTAATTAATATTTTATTTAATATTAAAAAATTAATATAAAAAATTAATATAAAAAATTAATATAAAAAATTAATATATTAAACGTATAATACGTTTATATAATTACGATTATTTTTTATATAATATACGAATTATTAATTTAATATTAATTAATTTATAATAAAAAATTTAATAATATTTAATATAATTATTTGTTCGATTTAAGAACTAATATCAACTTTTCTATACGCACGTGATATTAATACTTCTCACAATAAGCGATTTCACTCAAATTTAATCGAAGTAGTCAAATGCAGCGATTTGATTAGTCTATTAAGAATTTCGCAATCACGAGACTTCGGACTAATATGCAGCCGATCCAATAAAGAACACTAAAACTTCAATGAATATGCGACTACAATTATAAGTTATTTACTAATACAAATCATATAAGACTTGCAAATAAATTGAAACTCAATTAAATATCTCTATATTTCAAGTTTCAAGTAATTCTATTAATCCGTTGTTACGAAAATCAATAGAATATAGTCGTGCTCAGTAAAAATGGCGATCGCAAAACTGCTGAGTGCGTTTCTGCCTTAGGCATTAAGGCACTCACTTAAGTGCTGGATATCTCTATAGCTGCGCAGCTTTCAAGGGGGGTCCTAGGGGGTCTCCCCCTAGAATTATATGCTAAGTAAAGTAATCTAAATTGATTGAATCGATCGTAGCAACTCAATATAAGAGACGGAGGTTCCAGAGAGTGTCCCCTAATGTAAAGCTTTGCAGTAAGTGCGTTTTTGCCTAAGGCACTAAGGCACTTAAATGCTGGAATAGCTGCGCAGCTCTCAAGGGGGGTCCCAGGGGGTCTCCCCCTGGAATTACAGAAAGTGATTTAAATTGATTGAATCGATGGTAGTAACTCGATATAAGAGAAGGGGGTCCCAGGGGGTGTCCCCCTGGTAATATGAGGCTCCGCAGTGCGTTTCTGCCTTAGGCACTAGAAAGCTTATCAGCTTATCGGCTCTCACCGCCCGGCAGAATCTCAAACTACTACCATTCCAATAATTATATCAACTTCAAGCGCTTATAAAACGCTCAAATTACGAGCTTTTGACTTGAAACTGAAAATAAAAGTAAATTACTAAAGTCGAAGACTTTGAAGCCTTCCGCAAAAGCGCCTCTGCGAGGCCTGCGAAGCAAAATGTGTATCGAGTGTCGAAAGAAAAAGCCCGTCCGCTATTGGCTCGCTTAGCGAGCCGCCGAACGGACTTTTTCTTTCGATACTCGATACACATTTTATATTAATAAATATATTTTATAATAAATTTTAAAATAAATTTTATAAACCGATTTTTCGAATTAATTTAATTTATTTATTTTATTATTATTTAATACGTTAATAAAAATAAAATATAAATTAATATATAAATTATTAGTAAATAATATATAATTTTTCGAAAAATATTATAAAATTAAATTTAAAAATGTAAAAATAAAAAATATTTTAATAATATACGTAAACGAAATCAATAATATTAAAATTTTATAAATAATATATTTATTTTATTTATATTTAAAATAATTAATAAAATTATAATAAAAAAATATAATATTTTTTTAAAAAACTTTTATTAAATAATCGAAAAATAATTTATTCGATTTATATATAATTAATATTATTACGAAAAAAATTATAAAATAAAAATTAAATAATAATTCGTAATAAAATTTAATATTAAAAAATTTAATTTTAAAAAATATTTATATTTATAAAGTATATTTAAAATAAATTTATTATATTATATAAATATAAAAACGATAATTTACGAATTTATTAAATTATTTTTTACGTTTTATTTAATTATTTTATTTTTTGAAATTTTAAAAAAAAAATTTAAATTAAATTTAAAATTTATTTTTAATAATTATAATATAATATTAATAATTATTACGTTTATAAAAAACATTTTATTATTTTTATTTAAATATATTTTAACGATTTATTTTAAATAAATAACGATTTTATTTTAATAAAAAAAATTTATTATAAATTTTTTTTAAATAAAATTATAATATATAAATTAAATATAAAAAGTTATTAAAATTAAATAAAAAAAAATTAATAAAAAATATTATTAAATAATATTTTATTAATCGTTAAAAATTAAATAAAAAAATAAAATTTTATTTATTAAAATTTAAATATATTTTTATTTCGTTTTTCGATTAAATAATATTTAATATAATTTATATTTCACGAGTATATTTTTATTTTTTTTAATTTTTACGTTTATTATATTTATTTTATATTCGATTAAAAATAATTATTAATTTAAATTTAATTTATATTTATTTAACGATTTAAATTTTAAATTAAAAACTTTTAATTTAAATGTTTTATAAGTATTTAAAATTGAAATAATTTTTATCAATATAAAAAAAAATAATTCGTTTAAAAAAACGTTTTTTTAAAATCGAATAAATTAATAAAAACTTTAAATAAAAACGTATTTTTTATAAAATTTTATATTAAAATAAATTAATAAATTAATAAATCGATAAAAACTTTATATTAAAATTTTATATTAAAACTTTTTTTTTAAAATTTTCGTTTTTTATATTAAATTTTTACAATTAATTCAATTAATTATAAATAATAATTAAAATGATATTTATTAGAAAAAAAAAACTTTTTAAATTTTTTTTTTTACGATTTACAATTTTTTAAATTTATATTATAATATTATAAATCGTATTTTTTTAATATAAATTTTATCGAGCGATAAAATTTTTTTTAATAAACGTAATTTCGATTTATAATATTTCGTAATTAAAATTGAAATTGTATAATAATTATTAATTTAAATAAATTAAAATTAAAAATATAAATAATTTAAATATAAATTCAATTTATAATATAATTATAATAAGTTTATTAAATTAATAAATAAACAAATAAAATCGTAAAATTTTCGAAATTTTAATATTTTTAAATTCGATTATATAATAATTTTAAATATTTTAATTTTTTTTTAAACGTTTTAAATTAATTATTCTCGATCGAAATTAAATATAATATTTTTTATTTTTATATTTTATAAATTTTAATTTAATTAAATTTTTCGAATTTAATTTAATAAATATTATAAAAATAATTATAAAAATAAAAATAAATTAAAAAAATATTTTAATTTATTTTAAAATTTTAAAATTTTATTTTTAAACTCAAAAATTAAAACGAGTTCTCGATTGTCAATAAACGAACAAAAATAATTACGAGATTTAAAATTTTTTTACGAATAAAAATCGTTTTTATTTTTTTATTTTATATTGTACTAAGTAATAAATTGTAAACTATTATAATATTTGTAATATATTATATAAAAAAACTAGAGATCAAATAATTTAATTTAATTTAATTTAATATAATTTATTGAATTTAATTTTTATATTGTAATTTTATAAAATAAATTATTTTTTATTATATATTACTTTTTTAATAAATAGTAATAATATTAATTTATTCGTTTTAAAATTTTATATTTGTTTTAAAACGCGATTTTAATAGTTTTTCGTTCGTTGTTTTATTTTCAATAATTAATATATCGATTGTATAAAATATCGTCGAAATCGTATACGATTTTTAAAAGTTTCAACGAATCAAATATAAGTATACTAACGATTTCGAATTTTAAACTATTAAAATTATTTAATTTATTATTTAATATTTTTCGAATTTTCGTTTATTTCGTTTTAATTTTACTTTTAAAATTGTTTTGATTTTATGAAATATAAAAATTTCAATAAAATCAAAAAATATTCTTATTTTAAACGCGTAAATTCAAAGTCAAATCAATTTTAATACGATTTTTAAAAAATTTATTATAATCGTTAAAATTATTATATTAATTCGAGAATTGAAATATATATTTAAAAACGAAAAAAAAAATAAAATAAATTTTAATATCGTAAAAAAAAAACGTTTAATTTTTTTAAAATTTAAAACAAAATATTAATTTCATACGATTTTTTCGAGCGATATTATAAAAAAAATACACAATTTCAATTTTATATATCGAAAAAAAATACTTAAAAAAATAATTAATTTATTATTTGAAATATTTAAAATTGAAAATAATAATTAATATAATAATTAATAAAATAATTTTATATTCGAAATATTAATATAAATATAAAATATTATTTTTATTATTTTTTAAATTTAAATACGAAATATAATAAACGATAATAAACGTTATATTTTTAATCGCGATCGTAATAATAATAATAATCGAAATTTTATTAATAAAAATTTTATCGATATAAAATAAAAATTAAAAAATATAAATTATTTTAATTTAAATTTAAATTTTTTTTATAATAAAAATAATTGTATTATAATCGAATAAAATATTTATTAATATAATATTTATTTTTTCGTAAATTAAATTAAAAATAATATTATCGAATTACGCGTTTTAATTATTAAATAGAATTTTTATATTTGTTTTTGTAATACAATTTTAATATAATATTTTAACGAATTATTTGAACTCGAAAAAAAAATTTTAAATTCGATTAAAACGATATTTTTATATAAATCGATATATTTATTCGCAAATTTAAAATAATTTCAATTACGATTTTATATAAATTTTTAAAGTAAATATATTCGAAAAATAATATTCGCGATAAAAAAACGTTTAAAAATATATATTAAATATTATTTATACTATGAAAATAATAAATTTTAATAAGTTTATTTAATAATTATTTTAAATTTTTAATAATATAAATTTAAAATTTTATATACTTTTTTCGATATTAATTAAAATAATTTCAATTAAAAATTTTATAAAATAAACGACGATAAAAATATAAATTTAAAAAAACAATTTAAAAAAAAAACAATTTTTTATTAGATTTAATAATAATAATAAACGCGATTTCGAATTCAAAAAATTAAATAATTTCAATTTAATTTCTTATTAAAATTTAAAATAATTTAAATTACAATTTAAATTTTTTATATTTTATATAAATTTTTAGTAGTTTTTTTTTTAAGTTAAATTTTTTAATAAAATAAATCAATTAATAATAAAAAATCACTATAAAAATTTATTTTATTATTATTAAAATTCAAATTCGCGTTATTAAAATTAATAATAATAAATTTATTTACGAATTAAATTTTTATAAAAATTAATAATAATTTAATAATAATAATTATAAATTCAAACGATATTATTAATAAGACGATATATATTAAATCGATAACGATTTTTATAATATTTTTATAAAAATTAAAACTAATTATAATAAAAAACTAAAAAAATAAAAAATAAAATTTATTAAAAAATTAAATTTTAATTCGATATAATTCGAGATTTTAATCGAAAAAAAAATTATTATTAATATAATTTATTTTATTAGTATTATCAAAAAAACTTTTTATTATAAATATAAAAAAAAAAATTTATCGAAAATTTAATTGTTCAAATATATTTATAAAAATTTTTATAATATCAATCGATTTTATTAAATTTTTTTATTAAAAATCGAAAATATTAATAAATACAATATTAATAATATATAAAAAATTAATAAATATAATAAATAAAAAATAAATAACAAATTATATAAAATATATATCGATTTTAATTATTTTCGTTTTTTAATCTATAAAAAATAAATATAATTCGTATTAAATTTATTTATCGATAAATTCGAATTAATTACAATTTTAAAAATCGATAAATTAATAAAATTTAATAAATAAATTATTTTTATAATATATATATTTAAAATAATTAAAAAATAAAATATATTTAATAAAATTAAAATTCGTATATAAATAATTAAAATTTTAAATTTTAAATTTTTTTTAAATAACGAGTTTTATATTTATACTAAAAAAAATTAAATTATAAAAATTATATATTTATCGTCGATTTATACGAAAATTTGATTATATTGATTTGAGTTTTTATAAAAAGTTTTTATATTAAAAAAAAAACTTTATACGTAAAAAATATAATAATTTTATTTTGAAAAATTATTATAATATTAATTATATATTTTTTATTATTTAAAAATCGTTAATTTATATTTAGTATTTAATATATATATATTTATAATATTATTATAAATAAAATAAATTTTATTATTATTACGAATTCAAATTTTATCAATTTATTAATTAAATGAAAAATCAAATTAAAAATATATTAAAAATACAAAAAAAACGATTATTATATAATCGAATTAATTTTAAATAAAAACAAATAAAACTCGAACGAAATTATTATTTTTACAAATAAAAAAATATTAATCAATAATTAATTATTTTTTAACGATATTATTAAATTAATCAACGTTTTAAAAATCGTATTAAATAATAATATTTATATATATATCGCAAATTTAAAATTCGTAATTTAATTCGAAATTTTAATTAATAAATATACGATTTATTAAATTAATAAAAATTTTATTAATTTTTATTTGAATTATATATATTCGTTTTATTAATTGAAAATTAATAAAATATTTAATATTATATATAATAAAAATAAATTCGAATAAATAATTTAATTAATATTTTTTAATTATTTTATATTTATAATTTAAAAAATAATTAAAAATAAATTATATTTTCATTTTATTATTAATATAAATTTTATTAATAAAACGACGATTTTCGACGTATATTTAATATTATATTAAAAAAAAATTATAATAACTTTTAAAAATATAATTTATATTACGATTATTAATAAATTAAAAAATTTTTATTAATTTTTAATTCGAAAAAATTATTAAAATAAAAAAATTATTATTAATTATTACGATTTAAAACGTTTTAAAATGATTTTTTAAAATTTTAAAAAAAAAATTATTTATATTTAATAAATTATAAATTTGAAATTTCGATTATATTATTATTTTATTAGAACTTTTATTAATAATATAATTGTTTTTTTAAAAAATATTAAAAAAATATTTTTAATATTTACGTGAAATATTTATTTTATTTATAAAAATACGTTTATATTTATTTTTATTAAAGTTTTTTTTAAAATATTTATTAATTTATTTTTTTAATTATTATATAAACGAATTTAAAATATTTATAATCGAAAAACGAGTAATAATAATTAAAAATTTTATTTTTTTTAAGATTTTAAAATATTTAAAAATATATTTAAAAATAATAAATTAATTTCGATTTTATATATCGTTTTACGTGTAAATATTAAAATTATTATAATAATACAAAATACAAATATTTATATAAAAAAAATTAAAAAAATTAAAAAATTTATTAATTAAAAAAAAATATTATAAAAAAAAATTTAAATTTATTTATTAAATAAACGTATATTAATTTATTACAATTTAAATAAATCGTTTTTTTTTAAAATCGATATTTCTAAAAACGATTTTAAAATTATAGTTTTTTATTTTAAAAAAAATTATATTTTAATTTTCAATTTTTTTAATTTATTAATTTTTATAATTTAATTTATATTATTTTTAAATAAATTAATTTTTTTATCGAAAAATATTATTATTTTATTAAATTTGAAATAATATATTTAATATATACTTATAAAAAATTTCGAATTATAATTCAAAATAATAAATATTTTATTTAAATTTTAATAAATTATTTAATAATAAAAAATATTTACAATTAAATTTTTTTATTTATTTTCAATATTATTTAAATTAATATAAAATTCGTTATAATTTTCGAATACTTTTTTCAATTTAATTTTAAAATAAAAAATCAAATATTATATTTAATATTTTAAATAAATTTAAAATTATTTTTTTTAAAAATATTTCTAAAAATAATACTTTAAATAATTTTTATTTATTCTCGAAAATTATTATTAATTCAAAATACAAATTACAATTTATAAAGAATTATATTAAAAATTATTATTTCTATAAAATTTTAAAAATTTTTAATTAAAAAATAAATAAATAAATCAATTTTTCGAAAAATTTAAATTAATAATTTTTTTTTTTTTTTATAAAATAGTTTATTATTCTATATTTTCTATAAAAATTTTAATCGTTTTTACATTTTAAAAACTATATTTTATAACGTTTTTTTGAAAACTTACAATAAATACTATTTCAATTTCAAAAAAATAAAATAAAAATTATCGAATTTTACAATTTATTACTTAAATTATTTTTATAATAAAATTTTACGATTTTCAATATACGATTTTTTACAATTAATTCGTATTAAATTAAAACTTTTTATAATAATTATAATTAATTTTATTTTTAATTTTTTAATCGTAAAAATAATCGTTTTATAAAAAATTGAAAATTTTAATTTTTTCGATTATTTAATATTAATATTTTACAAATTCTTTAAAAAAAAACTATTTATTTTAAAATATATTATATATATAATCGAAAATTAAATTAAAATTTTAATTATAATATTCGTATTTTATAATTAAAAAATATTAAATAATATTATTTTTAATCGAAATAAAAAATTCGTTTTTAAATTTTAATAAATTTTTTTTAAATTTATAAATATAAAACTACGAATATTTATCGTTTAATATTTATAAACAAATAAATTATTAAAACGAATTATACAAAAAATCGAAATCGATTTTTATTATTTTATTATATTTTATTTTAAATAATTATAAACAAATTATATTATTTTATATTAAATCGTTATTAATAATATATTTATAGTAATTATTAATATTAATTTAAACGAAATTATTATCGATTATAAAACGAATATAATTTTATTATTTTTATATAAATTAAATTTTTTTAATATTTTTAAAATTATTTAAAAATTTTATTAATAAAACGTATAATTAATTATTATTTTTATTATTATATTTGTTAAAAAATGATACGATTTTAAATATAAATCGTTTATAATAAATATTGACGATTTAATATATATTAAATTTTATAAAAATTATAATTTTTTAAATTATTTAAATTTAAAATTAATAAAATAATAAATTAATTTTTTTTTATTAAAAAACGTATTAATCGCTTTATATATAAATTGCAATTATTTTTTTATTAAAAAATTTATTTATATTTCGTATTAAAAAATAAAAATTCGTATAATAAATTAAAATTAAATATCGTAAAATTAATCGATATCGATTTAAACGATAAATATAATAACGATTAAAAATTTTAAAAATTTAAAAAAATTATTAATAAAAAATATATTTAATATAATAATAAAAATAATTTTAAGTATTTAATCAAATAAAAAAATTATAATAATATATAAAATTAATAATATAAAATTAAATTATTTAAAAACGTAATCGAATTTATTTAAAAATACGAAATTTACGTATTAAAAATTTTAATTCGAATTTATATACGTATTCGTTTAAAAAATTAATTTTAAATTTAATAATAAAAAATTAAATAATTATATAAATTTCGAAATTATTTTAAAAAAATAATTAATTTAAAAAAATTTATATAATTTTAATTAATCGAAAATTTTTATTTTTAAATTTATTATATTTATTTTATTTATTAATATAATTTCGTTTTTTTGTAATTTATTTATTTTAATTTCTTTTTATACAATATTTTTATTGTTAATAATTATAATAATTTAATTTTATTAATAATAATAATAATAATCTTTAAAATTAAAATTATTTAATTTTATTATACGTTTTATTTTTATAAAATAACGTTTAACGTTTAATAACAACGATTTTAACGTTCGTAAATTTTTAATTTAATTTCAAATAAAAATAATAAATTCGTTTTTAATTATAAAATATTTTATAAATTTTATTATAAATATAAAATAAATTTTTTTAAAAAATTTATTATTATTCGTATTTAATTTTTTAATTTTTTTATTAAATTTCAAAAATATTTTATTAATTTTTATAATAATTTTATTAATTTTTTTATTTAAATTCGATAATATTTTATTAAATTTCTTTATAATATATAAAAAGAACTTTTTAAATTTTTTTAATAAAGAAATACAAATTTAATTTTTTAATTTTTTAAATTTTTTAATTAAAAAATAATAAAAAATTTTAAAAAATTAATAAAACGTTTTTTTTTTTCGTATAAAAAAATATTAAATATAACGATTTTTTTAATAATTTAAAAAACTTTATTAAATAATTATATATTAAATTAAATAAAAACAATTTTTATATTTATTTATTAATTTAATAAATTAAAAACGAATTCGAACGTTTAATTTTAATTTTATAATTATTAATATAAAATTTTATTTCGATTAAATATTAATAAAAATTTTAAAATAATAAAATAAATATAAAAAATAAAAATAATTCGAAAATTAAATTATAAAATATATTTAATAATAATTTAATTAATTAAAACTATAAATAATATATTAATAAATTTATTAAAATTAATAAACGTTTTAATAATAAAATTTTTAATATTCGAAAATATAAAATTAATTATTAAAATTAATATTAAAAATTATAATTTTTTATTATAATTCGCGAAAAAAAAAATTTTAAATTATATTAAAAATAATACAAATTAATTATTTCGTTTTATAAAATAATTCAAAATTAAATAATATTTATCGTTTAAAAATTCGATAAAATTAATTTTTTATTTTTAATTTAATTATTTTTAAAAATTAAACGTTGTAATAATTAATTATAATAAATTCGATATTTTAAAAAAAATCAAAAATTTTTTCAAGATTTATATACAAATTATATTAATTATTACAATAAATTATATAATAATTAATTTAAATATTTTACGATTTTTATTGATTTTTAGTATTTTTATTAAAATAAAATAAAATCGATTAAAAATATTTAAAATAAACGTAATAAATATTAATAAAAAAATCGAAAACGAAAATATAAAAATTAATAAAATTATTGTTTTTAAAAAAATACAATTTATTTTTCAATATAAATATTATAAAAACTAGTAATTTAAATTGATTATATAAATATTAAAAAATATTATAAAATTTATTAATAAATATTTAAAAAAAATAAAAATCGATTATCGAATATATTAAAAAATTTATTTTAAAAAAAATAATATTTTAAAAATCTCAAAAAAATTTATTCGATTTTATTTCGAATAAAATATTAATTAAAATAAAAAATTTAATTAAAATAATTAATAAAATTTTAAAAATACGATTTTATCGTTTTTAAAATATAAAAAATTAATAAAAATCGTAATATAAAAAATATTTCGATTTTAAAATTTTAAAATACATTAAAAAAATTATAAATATATTTATATAAAATATTTTATTATCGAATTTACAAACGAATTACATTTCGTAAATACTTATTTTAAAATACAATAAAATAAAAAATTTAATAACGAATCAATTTTTTTTTTTATAAAACGATTATAATATTATAAAATAATTTTCGATTTTTAAATAATTAAATTAATTTTTATTATTTATTTTAATAATATATTATTTTTAAATTAATCTCAAAAAAATAATTTCAATATATAATAATATTATTTATTATTAATATTGTAATTATTTTAATTTTATTAATAATATATTTTTTATAATTTTATATTTTATTAAAAAAATTTTAATTATTATTTAAATAGTTTTTTATAAAAATAATATTAATAAAATCGAAATTATAAATAATTTATTTAATCGATATTCACTTTTATAAATTAATACAAAATTTTATTAGAATATTATATTAATTTACAAAATTAATATTTTAATTTTTAAAATTAATATTTTTATTTTTTAAATATATTAAATTCGATTATATTATATAAATATTAAATATATTTAACGTCGATAAATTCTATACATTTTATTATTATATTAATATTAAAATTTACTATTTTTTTTTTTTTTTAATTTTTTAA
>MU119640.1:0-35125 GCA_014904845.1 Acephala macrosclerotiorum | reverse complement strand
TAACCCTAACCCTAACCCTAACCCTAACCCTAACCCTAACCCTAACCCTAACCCTAAGTTATCAGGGTTAGAATTTTTTATACTTTATTTTTATCGTCAGTTTTCGGGGAGCATTTGCTTGTCATAAACAAATAAGTGAGTTTGAAGCGTTTGAAGCTACACGCGTCGATATCAAGAAATGCATTGAAATGCATTATTCGGGCTATGATCCCTTGAATGATATGATTTCGGCAGCGGAATTTTTCGGAGAATCGCTATACCTCCTAGGTAGTCAGTTTCTATGGCACTTGCGAAGAATTCTACTGCAGGTGACAGAATTTCGCTTGTCTTACAAAGCTAGAGTCTCGAAACTGGGCCTTTCGCAACAAAACATTGCGTTATTACTAGCAAGTGCAATTTTCTGAACAATCTATAGTCTTTTCCAGTGGGACTAGAGAAAAGGCCAAATAAATCGTTCTATATTTCGAGGCCCTCGTTCTCTTCGATGAACTTTTCTACTAGTCTAGTTGCGGTTTGTCTACTGAGTATATCCAATTCCCAATCAATCAAGAATCCAAGGAACTTCATCAGCTCTCGGCTTCTCTTGTTTTCTTAACCAATATAGTGATAAGCATTCGAATATATATCGCCCATCCGCTTGACTTGGGTATTGCGTTCCTGTGTGTCTCCCTAGTTGATGGATAACGCATCAATCCATATCTCTCGCCTTTCTGAAATATCTTTCGAGTTCTTAAAGTGATGGAGAAACTCCCACAGGATCATAGTAACTTGAAATGCAGAGTCGTTGATCATTGCTAGTATCTCCCCAAACGTATGACAAGGTGAGGAAGTCTCCCATGTCCATCGACCATAATCAGGACGTTGAATGAGTTGCTTTTCGGCTTCCTGCCGCTCCGAAGACATCGGTTCCCATGATATTTCAAACTCTGAGAAAGTCGCTATGAAGTAATCTGAGTAAGAGAAGGCTTCCGAGTTCGTGGACCCCAGTATTGCTCTTGTAGCCTCGGTATGCTCGTCTAATGATACAGTACGCATGTCGAGTCGGATCATCTCTGGTGCATCTGGGTCACCTGATTCGGCAACACTTTGCGCATAGTCCGACTAAAAATAAACCATTTCCTTTTGACATTGAGAGGCCGGTATACCAGCAACATCTTGACTAGTTACAATAGAAGGTGACGATAGAGTCTGCTATTTCGCAGCCTTGCCCTAACTTTCTTGGTCCAATTTCACACCGCAAAGACGTTCGTTGGCCAAAATCACGACGCTTTGCAGAATATAGTACCTTGGACTAGCACGGTCTGTGACAAAGCCCAGGGAACGCTGGTTCATGATTGGATTGGATTGATGTTTGAATGATCGAAGTTGAGATGGAAAGGAGTGAATTATGAATCAGGCTCACAGCAGCCTAATAGCCATCCTACGTGAAAAGCTGCAATCGTTCACCATCTCAGTTCGGTCACAGACTCGTGAAAAGGCTTGCTCACGCGCGAAGTTGGGATGGCTTGAGTGACATTGGGGTGTGACACAGCGTTGCTGCAGCCACTGGAAGTCTGCTGTCAAAGATACGTCTGCACCTCCAACCAATTACCACCGCATCTTTCGCTGAGTAGCTGCGCCCCAGAGACCCCTGATTGTGGTGGCTGAGCGGAAGCGAGTGTGCTGCAAATTTCTTCTTTTCGCTTGTGACTCGAGTCTTGAATCGCAACATCAAAAGATTATTTGAATCATGCCCAGCCATTATAGAGAGCAACTCAACCTCCGTTGATTCAAATTGCTTTCCCTGCAGCAGAGTTCTACCTGACGAGGTGATTGCGCTAGGTGAGTCGCTAGGAAAGATGAAAAATGGTGGATGGAGTCGCTCTCACTGCTCTTCTCATATCTCTCGTCGCCCTCTTCACAACTCTGGGCCAGCTCCTGCAACAATACTTCGCAACTGCAGATGGATACCGAAGATGCCAAGCTTCGGTCATGGGCTTGTGGGCGAAGAGGACGAGGTTGAAATGGCGATGGCGAGAGTTCCGTTTCGAAACCATCTTCGTCATTCCTCGAATCATCTACGGACCTCTCCATAGCGACGTTGGCAAGAAATCTGAAGCCACTGGGACGGGGCGATGTTCTCTGGTGCAAACGCCTGAATCACTGCAAGCCAGTATGACTTTTCCTGGATGGCGAAGTCCCGAAGCGAGGAGGTATTACGACAGCGATGAGCTTGCTTGTTGGGTTCCTCTACTTGCAAGACTGCATGAGCAAGGGAAGGAGATCGTAAAGAGTTTCCCGCAAAGGCCATATTCGTTCACAAATGACACCACCGTCCCTTCGGTGCAATTTATCGAGAGAAGTTGGGATTTTATGCCTCCTGACGTTGTCAGACCCATGGCCATGTCGACGATATCCGATATGGCGATTATGGCGAGGCGCCTCGGGATGGTCTGGAAGACATTTGACCCGGGACTAGGTACGATGAGAGCTGAAGGCAATGGCCATGTCGTAACTTCAACAATGGCCAGGTCATTGGGGACGATCCTTCAGTACGCGTACACGTCCAGAGAAAACAATGGTGACTGTTATTATATCCCTGTAAAGGAGGCAGATAAGCTAGGATTCGGTCTTGTTGAATTCGATCACCAATTGTTTGGACCAAACATGGCTGGCGATTTGGATGTTGGGACCTTGGCAGGAACTTCTCGCACCCTCAATCTGGTGATCTCGGCCAAGAACCACAAGACTTTGGACACCATTTTGAAAAGCATCGGGAAGTGTATCAGCGAAGGCAAGGACTTTATCCCCGGCCTGAATGACTTAGTGCCACTGTGCTCATCGATGCTCAGCACACCCGCCGTCACGAGCTATGTTGCAAGGCAGCGATGGTGGAACCGAATCCCAGCTCCAAACTTGTACATAAGAGGTGTGACTTCGTGCATCGAGGGACGCCGTGTCTTCCAACGCAGACTGCAATCTCTTATGGGTTCCAAGGGACCAACCCCACAGTCAGAGTTCATCCTATCAGCCCTGGAAGATCTGAATCGAGACTATGTCAATCAAAACGGTGAGTCGCGATGGGAAAACGAAAGAGAGTGGAACGAATGGGCCGAACACTCCGGGAGCCCAGGCGAGACCACAGCTAGGAACCATGTCATGGAATTGCACTCGAAAATGACAGATTTCTTGCGGAAGAGCAACGTGGTTTACAAGAACCTCGTCTGCGAACATATGCTTCTAGCAATGCGACCGCTCAGCAATGTGCCAGAAGCTTTCCCGGTAGATAGTGAATATGGACGAGACGACTTCGACCCCGAGCTGGTTGCCAGCATGGAGTCGTACTTTGACTTCATGCCTGAGCTCATTGAAGGAGTTCTCAAAAGACATTATCCTTTAGGATTATCGGCTGGTGAAATAGCAGATGCGTGGCTCAGCATGATGTTCAGAGCGTTGTGTTGGCAAAGGAGTCATGTCATGATAGAGGGGGTAGCGCCCCTGCCCAGCGAGTATTGGAACAGCAAGATGCCTGTGTATATAGGGTAGGTAGTGTTGAAAGTTGGTGTACTATAACGAAGAGCTTGTGGTGAACGGAAGGGTTGCCCATTATTAGGTTGAAATTTTAAATCTGACCTCCAGATTGAAGGGCAATTGCGGGCAAGTGAAGACGCAATGAATCAAATTTGCTCGCAAATAGAACAGAAACATAACAAATTATCAAGCCCCTCCGCCGCTGAAGAGGACAGCAACAAAACCCCCTAGTTCTAAGCTTCAGCATCTAGAGATGGTGCGGCAACAGCATCAAAGAAGCAATCAACAATGTTGGAGTCAATCAAAACGGACAACATCACCGCACGAATTGAGTTTGATATCCGCATATTCTACTAAGCCTGGGAATTTCCGGGCGGGCTGCAGCCAGCTGACGCATCGCAGAATTGTCTCAGCTGAAAGCAACCCACAGCGAGATAGCTGCTCGTCTTCGCACAATCCTAAAGCAATTGCACAAAACGCAAAACGAGAGAATGTAAAGAAGGCGACAAGGGGCACAGAAGAAGAATAGGATATTGTTGTAAAAAGGTTTGCGACAGCCGGAACTTCGACCTGCCCCTGCTGGGAGGCCTTACGGTTAAGAAAAGGCTTGGCACCACCAATTGCGACTTACCTTGCTATCAACGCCATGGCCGGCACAACACCACAACTCGCAACCTCTCCAAACAGCTCTGGTGAAGACAATGACGCATTTCAAAACAATGGACACCATCCTGGATATCAAACTGGTCACCCTCGACGTGCGGAAACTTTTGATGGCTTCGAAAATCGAGTCGACAGTGGCTTCAAGTCCCTCAAGCGCTTCACCCATCGGAATCGAAAATCCACGCACATATCTCTAGAGGATTGGGCCGTGAGGGAGGGACCATATCATCGATACGTGCACGAGCTCGTGGCGGCAGGATGGAGCAATCTACAAGATTTGCAGGACTACTTGGAGCGTCCTGCTGGGCTGCATAATGAGGTCGTTTCGGTGTTGGACATCACGACAGACAAAAAACATAATTATCCAGATCTGAAGACAAACTTCGAGCTAAAGAACTTCATGGATATGAACAAGAGACATGCGAATACCGTCCGCCTATACATGGCAGAATACGATCGTCTGCCATCTGCGGGGCTGATAGAGACCTTTGGGAGCGGCTTGCAATTGGATCCACGCTTCTTCCAATGGGCAATTCACAGCAAAGGCCATGTATTCATGCCCTCGCAGAGACATAGAGCCCCATATGTTGCTTTAGGATGCGGTATACTGAATGCTGCGACGCCATCAATGACAGATGTTGAGAAATTCAAGGTTCTGGTCTACATTCGGGTTGGTACACTGATTCGAGATTTAGACAATGTCTGACCCTCAATAGCGCGACGAGAAGAGCGCGGAGACTGGCTGGACAGGTATTCCAATCACTCGGCAGATTTGGGACAATGCTAATCAACTACAGGACTATTTCTGTTCAGCTCTCGAACGAAGATCAATATGTCTATCCAGCTGCTCTTGGACCCGCCGCTTTTCCCAGCCTCAATCCCACCAGTTCAACCCGAATTCAAGTCCTTCCGCCAACTCTACCTCGAGTCCTTGGAATCCGTCGACCCTAGTTACGCCGTCAAATCTCCCTTCTACGTTGTATCCAATCTAATAAGACTGGATTGTTTTTGTTGGAATCAGGTTGTAACAGCTATTCGGGAACAAGATGTTAAGGTTGGCGGGATTTCAGATACTACCATAGGACACGCGGAAGAGATTACGAAGACATTGTCAATCGTGGAACGTGGTGGCAGTTTAAGTTGGCACGGTCTGGACGAGAAGGCAGCTAAGGAGAGACAAGACGCCTTGGTCGAGGATCTGAAGCACCTGGTGGATCAAACGAAGCTCATGTGGGAAATAAGAGACAAGATGAATGCGATTCGAAAGCAAAATTCAGACGCGAGATGGTCGGCTCTCACAAATGCTTTTACCTACCTGTAAGTCGGTCCAAACGTCCATTCGAGACCCTGCTGACAATTCCCAGCTTTGCGCCAGTGACTATAATCTCCGGAGTATACGGCATGAACGTGTCACAGATCTCTGGCAGTTCTTCAAACCCGAACATATGGCAATTCTTCGTTGCTGTGGCCGTCTTCAATGTTTGTATCGTCCTAGCTTTGTCAATTTCAACATGGATAAGGATTCTAAACAAGCATGGTAGAAAAGCACATTGTTGGGAGGTACTTGGATACTCGGTAGGGAAGGTTGGCAGCAAATAGCTGGGTGTCTTCAGATTTTTATTCACGGGGCTCCGTAGGTTTTTATTTGTTTGTTCACGGCGTTGCATTGGTTTTGCACGGAGCATCTCTGTTTTTGACTACTTCCGTCAACATTGATACCCAACCATAAGATTCGTTAATGACCACTTTCTATAATGCAACGCTCTGATTTACATCAAACAACCTCCAGTGCGTGATCCTGTGCCTCTACAAAGAATGCCGCAGCATATCAAAGTTTTGAAGACTCCTTCGAGCAGCAACTGATATCTTTCTCTACCAGCGTCGAAGACATATTGCGACTCGAAGGAACATCGATCGAAGGATTCTCTGTAAAAAAATCAACCGGCTTAAAGTGCAGCTGGAAGATGTCGACAGGCCTCCCATCATGGTTAGCTTCACTTCATACATCTGGGCAGTCAAACACTTACATCACAGGCCAGTCTTCTACTCTTGGGTTATGCGTCAAGCCGAAACAGCTCCAAACAACCACGTCGGTATTCAACACATCATCTCTCCTCTTTATAGCATCGCTTACGCCCCCAATCTCGTCCTGGCTCTGCAGGGTGTACCTTCCTCCCGCAAAGAGCTCACCATCTCTGTACTTCGTCACCCAAACATGATGCTTTGCAAATTGAGCACGACGAGCCTGCACACTTTCAGGCTGGGCGAGAAGGACCTGACTGGGGATCGGAGTGAACTTGTATCCCACACTGCCATCTAATTAGCACCGTGCAAAGTCAAGATTTAGGAGGGCACTCCAGAGCCCCCCTACACGAAAACAGCAATTTAGTATGGAGATAAGACGTACGGATGGCCGCTGATGGGATTTTTCTTGCTTGGGTTCACCATCTTAATGATTCGGTTATGTTGAGGAGCAGCGTCAAGCCATTGCGACTTCCGGATCGGGTTCTGCACCACCTCGAAGAAATTGCCTTTGGGATTTCGCTCTGGCGACGTGGGTACCGGATGGGACTCTTCAGTGAGAACCGTATTGTTTGCACCATCAATCGCAGGATCGATGCGCACGGCAAACACGTGCTGATGGTTTTGCGCCAGGACTCCCGGAGAGACGACGTTTCCGTACGGCGACTGCTTGCCCGCATCAATTGACACCACGCTCACGATCCCAGTTGCCCTCGCCTCTATAGTGATCCCGCCTGACTGGTCAAATTTGTATGCGAAAATGTATTCATAGTTGGCAAGAGTGATGATGAACTGGACGACGAGCTCGCGGTGGCGGGTTACAACTGCTCGGCCGGTTCTCCAATTCGAATGCTTCCATCCGATGCCATTGTCTTGTTCGTGGAGGCAAACTACGTTTGAAGAGACTGTTGCTGTACCATCGTTGGCCACGCTGACCGCATCGAAGTACTGTTTACGGGTCAGCTAGTTGCTTTTTTCATTGTCAAAGACGTTCTCGTACTTTGATGTGTCCCAGGCAATCGCATCCGAGCTCCAGATTGTTAGCACAGATTCCGGCTCCTCCATCGCCGAAGTCAAAAGCTTGCTTTCTCTGAAAAGGAGCTCTGGGGTCCGCATATGGCACAGTCTATTTTCTTCGTCAGTCTTGCCTCATTCCTCCAGTCTGAAATTCGCTCACCATCTCGCTCACACTCAATCTATACATCACACTCCTCCCATCATAAGTAATGTCATGAAGGGTAGCTCCCTCACGATAGTTGAAACCAACTCTGAATCTCCACTTCTGCCACTCTACCAAACTCTCGTTCGTGATCTTGAAACTTGGTCCATCGGGTTGAACAACGTTGATAGCTTTCATATCCGTTCTCAAACCTCCCTTCACCAGTTCAGGAACATATTCAGCAGCTCTGTATTGGTTCATGAAGTTCTCGTCCCTCGTATCATATTTGAGGCCATCTTCTTCTCCACCCGTGGCTAAATGATCGATTCTGACGATCTCCTTGGTGCGAGCATCCATGATTGGGATGATGGGAAGGGGGTACGCGTAGAAGTTTGAGTCTGGATTTCCAGTCCTGGTATCGTTTGCGAAGCAGAGAGCCTGGAAGTATCGGCGCCAATCTTCACCTTCATCTGGACCTGGGACATTGTCAGCTCTAAAATGTCCCAACCCGGCAGGTGGATTGTTTACCTCCATATGGCCAAGGCTCGACGACAACCTCGAATCCTTCTGGGATGTTCAATTTCTTTACTTCTTCTTTGAAGAGAGCTGAATTAGCAACAGCCTTCGTCAACTCTTCAAATTCAGACCTTCATTTTGTCAGCTACCCCGCCGTTACCCCGCCATCTACCATGAACTGACTCACAAGGTCAACGCAGCATGAGTAGGTTTTTCAATAACCTCATCGCTCACTTTCATTCCATTCCTAACATCGACTAAAGTCTCGTAATACTTCGCCACCTTATCCCTCCCAATGACATCGTAATTGACTCTCGCCAGTCTCTTTGGTTTTGGTGTTGATGCTGTGAGCTTGCATGCGCGTTCGAGGTCGAGAAAGGGTTGAAGTTCTGCTTTGGGTGGCTCTTCTAGGGAGATTGAGCGAAAGTCGATGATTGAGGAAGTATGGAAGCCGAGGACGATGTCGCGGGCGCTGTGGACTTCTTCGATTGTGAGGGGCTCGAGGGGGTGAGGGGTGGTTTTGGAGCACATGGTGATAGAGCGTGAAAAATGCTGAGAGGTTGAGGTTGTGGGGACTTGGGTTCTTTATGGACAACGAATGGTAATGCGACAGGTCTTATAAATATTGAACAGCTCTTTGGAGCTTTGACTGTTACATAGCATGATCTGATGGTCCGGGTAAGTCTTGAGGGATGAGTTCCGAACCGACTCGAGCAGCTTCAGCACCTTTCACATGGCAGCGCAAAAGAATCCCATTGGCGGGGGTAACAATTCCCACTAGATGTTATTCAACTACTCTTGTTTCATGGGCTGATCAGGCAAGTAAAGCGAAGCTTATCTGCATGAAGGTTCCGGGAAGAAAATGTTACCCGAAGGTGCATACCCGAGAGCTGGACGAAGGGCAGCCCCGCTGTGCGATTAATTCAGCAAGTACAGCCCAATGGATCTTACTGGAGGACGAAATTTCGATTCTTAGTTACAGCTAACACTTGTGCTGATCCTCAGAAGAAGAAAAGTACCTTTGGTACATGATGTTCAAGTAGACGAACATACTCCTGTGGTCACAGTGTTTAAAACACCGATAGGAGGCTGTAAAGGAGCAATGACTGCATCTTTCTGCTGCTACATGACATGGTGGCGCTTTCAAATTCATCCCTTGTTGATGCAAAGCTGAGATTACGTTGTCAAAGACCCTAGAACGCCAAGTTCGCCAACACCTTCCTGTCCCAAAATCAACCTCCCACCATTAACAAATGCCACATCTCATCCAAAATGATAACGGAGGCCCGCGCCTGACTCATCCACACCCTCCCAAAGAACATACTCATGTTATCTGTCCATTGAAGTTGAACGCCGCCACATCAAAGCCTCCATCAAGAAGACCTCTCAGCTGGACATCCAGTTCGTAGAATTCATCTGTAGGGTCTCCGAAGTCTCGGAGGAATGTCCAATCATCAGGAGATTGTGTAATAGCAGTATTGGGAGCACTGTTTGACGCCTCTGAGGCCGGATGATGAGATACTGCAGTCCATTGTTGCGAAGGTGGGTCCGGTTGAGGGGCTTCAGGTTGGTCGTTTCCGGTGCCTTGAGTTTGGTGATTGGGACGTTGGTCCGAGAGATGGTGGGGAAGATCAAACACTGTAGACTGTCAGCAGATTCCTCGTCAATCCAGATCAGAGATAATTACTGTCAGAAAGTAATTGATGTCTTGCACCGGCACTCTTCCATGACTTGCCAAATACAGATAGCCAATGAACGCAAAGCCGGAGTCTTCTTCTATTCTCACCGCTTGCATCCTGAGATTGCTTCGACTGATAAAGTAACATGCTCGCAGCTGTGAACACACTGAAGATCATATCGCAAGGTAAGCCAAGCAGGCGATCAAAGTACTTTTCGAGAACCAGGCAGATGTTGTTGGCTGCTTGAAGACAAACTTCAAGTGGATTGGCGGAGTCTACTATTGCAGCGGGGTTCAAGGACCATCGAGCAATGAAGGGGCGATGGAGTAGTATAGTAGCATGCCACATAATCTTTGTTCTTTGGTCAAACAACTGTGCAAGTTAAGACAAGGGAAACTTACAACATAATTCGTTACCGCTGCAGGAACCGAGGTCAACCCCTTGCCCAAGTCAAGCTTCAGCGCAGAGCCTTCCATCTCTCTCTCCCAACCCTGCAACGCAAACCACAAGTTCATTCTCCTCGCCTCTCCTTCGATCTGATTGTCACGAATTGTCTTTCTCGCCTTGATACCGTAAATCTCTCTGGAGATTCTCTCAAAGATCTGTGAAAGATTGATAGTCGTGTGTAGACCGGATATCGTCCTTAATTTTGTCGGTACGCTCCGCAGGTGTGATGGTGACCCCAAAGCGCCTTGGCTTCCTGGTCTGGCCGCCATCAACTCGAACTCGTCCGCCTCTTGCTCTGACGGGAAAGGACAGTCTGATTCCTCGGCCCGTAGCAGGACGGGTCTGCCCATTTCTGTTGACATCATCTTTTCAAGGATGTAGAGGTTCCACCAAAGCCGGGACTGGATCTCACGCCGGATAGGATCCTCAGAGTCACACGGTCGATGAATGCGGAGCTCGATAGCCATTGCTGATGCGAGACCACAGAGGATAGCTGCTCGTGAATACTCAGCGACGCCATGTTGTTGGAGGCATAGAATAGTCAAGACTTGGCAGTTCGTGATAGATGGAGCCAAAGCTCTGCTCAGTCTGGGAGTTCGATCATTCTCGTCGAGCAGTTGAAGTAGATTCAAAGCTTCTTCGAAGAACTGAGTGGGTTCTGGGAACTTCCCGACAATAGTGTTTGGAGTATATTGCTGGGGACGATCGATGCAAGAAGCGATGGCGAATATAGCAGCCACCAACGGAGGAGCCATCATATTCGTGGGGTTGGCGTAGTCGGAAGATGAGTAGAGGGGCTTGTAGAGAATTGGCCATAGTGGATGAATACAATTGAAGTATGTCTGAAGTAGACTTGTCGATGCTGAGCCAGAGATCATATCCAGGGTGACTCGTGACTTCTGTGGGAGCTCGGGCGCATGGGCATCGCTTGGGTGGAAGCCGTGTGTCTGCACGTGCGGACTTGATGCTCCAGGGGGCATGTTGGAAAGAGATTGACGGGATTGCAGAGTCCGAGGGCCATGATTGAGAGGGACTCTGGTTCTGCAAAGGCTTTGTTAATGACCGAGTACATAATATGAAGCTATCTCAAAAACCCTCCCCACCAGACTCTGCGCCTTTTCCCGTCAGCGCACCCAGATGACATACCTTCGCTTGGAGATACCATAAGTACAGCTCAGTCCTTTACTCTGGCAAGGAGTACAAGTCGGATATACCCCATCACACTATTTGCCACAATCAGCCTCTTCTTGCCTGGCTCTCTCGGGTGAAGATTACCTTGACCTTCTTCGCCCCACAAGGCTGACAAGCTTGCGAGACTCTCCTGCGAGGAGGTGGATCAGACGAAGACATATTCGGGAATCAATACCCGGGTAACGCTTGGATTGATTCGTGGTTGGTACAGTACCTGCGCAAAACCATGCAACGATGATGGAAAGTTTCGGGCGCGGGAAAGCGAAGGATGAGGTTAAGAGGAGATATCTCGGGCGGAAGATCCGGGTAAATTCGGCGGCAAGTCGGAGCGGCTGGCTACCCGTTGAGCGACCCGGAGCAACCAAGACCGCCGTTATTTCTGGGGCTGAAAGTCTGAAGACATGTAGGTGCATCACAGTAATCAATGTCTCGCAGAAGATGGGTATTTGCGTACCGTTCGTTGCATTCATATCTACCAAGGCTGCACCTCTCCTGGCTTCGGCTTCTGTATCCTCACCACCTTGTCGGGGTTCAAAATGCCCAAAGGATCGAAAGCAAGCTTCAACTTCCTCATAGCATCCACTGTCGTCTCGCCCAATTCATGATTAAGATAATCTCTCTTTACCAAACCCACACCATGCTCACCCGTAACCGTGCCTTCCATCTCTACAGCTCTGACTACCATTCGATGGACAAGTTCTTCGGCTTGCTTTCGCTGCTTGTCGTTGTAAAGGAGAATAGCTGGAATTGTCAGTTCTCAGTCTGGGACATTGACGGGTACAAACATACTGTGGAAATTTCCATCACCAACATGCCCGACGATAGAGGCAAACAACCCACTCTTCGCCAGATCCGCTTTCGTCTCTTCAATGATATCTGGCAATCTGCTGATGGGAACCGCAACATCACCTGTCCAGACATGATCCGTATCATTCTCTCTCATGGCCATCGTCGACCAGAGAGCTGTTTTCCTCGCACTCCAGAGCTCAACTTGCTCATCAGCATTCTTCGCGAACTCGAACGTCTTGCTTCCCGTGCCTTTGGCAAGATTTTTCACGATCCCAATCTGTTCTTTCACCGCCGATGGAGTTCCAGCGAATTTGAAGAAGAGGGTTGGAGCCTCTGTCCACGTCTTCTCGGTCATGCCTGCAGCATTGATGGCTTGCATTTGACAGTCATCTAGGATTTCAATGGCGGCAATTGGTACTCCCTCACTAACGACCTTTGCCACACAATCCGCGGCCTGCCTGACGCTGCCAAAACTGCACACCGCGACGGAAGTTGTGTTTGGCTTCGTGGTGAGTTTCAATGTTGCTTCCGTGACCAGACCCAATGTGCCTTCACTCCCGATGAACATTTTCGTCAAATCGTATCCAGCACTACTCTTTCTCGGCCTCTGTCTCGTCTTGATGATCGTCCCATCTGCAAGCACGACCGTCAAGCTCAGCACCCATTCTCGCATTGTACCGTAACGGTATGCATTCGTCCCACTGCACCCTGTTCCAACCATTCCTCCGATCATAGCACCTGGTCCTGGGTCCGGAGGAAAGAACAGATTGTCCTTTGCTAGCTCCTCATTCAGCATCTCCCATCCAACAGCTGGCTGAACAACCACATCCATATCTGCCTTATGCAGCTTGAGGATCTTTCCCATCCTCCCGAAATCAATACAGATACCTCCTCTTGTCGGTGCGAAATGTCCCTCCAGACTCGTGCCGCCGCTGTATCCTGTCACCGGGATCTTTCTCTTGTGGCAGACCTTCATGATCTCGCTGACCTGCTCCGTGCTCTCAGGATATACGACCAGGAAGACTTTCTCCTCCTCTTTGTGGATATGCGTGCTCCATTCGCTGCCAGAATGATGCAACAAGTCCGTATCCGACGTCGAGACGTGCTCCTTGCCCACGATTCCCACAAAATCCGACCAAGCGGCCTCCATATTCGAGCCAGAGATATCATGTCTCGGAGGAACGGTGGCATTGATAGGGATGGTCGAAGCTGTCGAAGGAGCTGGCGGTGTTTGGGTTCCGAGATAATAGCCACCAATACCCGTAGCTAGGATTACTGCAAGAAGTTGAACAATCAGTCAATGTCCCTGCAGAAGAAGGATAATTTCGTACCGAATGACATAGCCGCCTTCCCACTTCCACCTCCTTCATTTCTGGCCTTCGAGAAACGTTCTTGCTCCTGTCTTTCTCGCGCCAAACGCACCGCTGTGCTCTCGTAGAGCTGGCCCTTGAATGATTTGCCTCCCCCAGCTGGTTTCTGTTCTGTTGATTCCCATCGCAGTTGTTTGCCCGCTGTTCGGAGACAGGGAACTTTTGAGCTCAAAGCTCTGGAGCTGGAATTTCGAAGAGCAGAGAGCAGAGCTCTGGAAGGAGCTTGTGGGATCGTCATTTCGCGTTGAAGAAGCACAGATTATGCTTTATGTTACATATGGAAAGGAACTGGGAATAAATAGATAGAGGTAGAAAGAGAAGAGTGGTGGGCAAGCTGACGTACAGCTTGGTTACGATAGGATAAACTTGGGAGGTTGCACACGGGAATACTGTGGCTCGGGCAAGCTCGATTTCCCCACATTTTGCCATCAACTCCGACCTCGTTCGGCAAATAGCACGCCATAGCCCACTTTGATCTCGATTGTGATGCGAGAGGATTATTTGATTGTTGCAAGTTGATTAGAAAGATTTCAAAAAGTTATATTTACGTGGCATAATGAATGAGCTCAAATGTGTGTATTAGTGCTCGTGAGTTGGTCAATCTCTATGAATAAGCCAACGCCAAGCCCCATCTCCTCAAATATGGAGGAGTGAAAAAGTCCAAAGCAACGCTAGCAACTCTGTCAACGCCTTCAATGCGATAGCTAATACATGCAACTTTGTAGCTAGATAGTAATTGAGCGATGTTTCTGTATTCCGTTTTCCGACCGTCTCTCTTCACATCTGAGTACCATTCTTCCACGGTAGGACAAGCTGAACAGAGAATATCGGCTTGACGCCTTGGATCGCTGCCAGATAAGCCTCCAACTCCTCATCTTGATCGATTGGCAAAGTCATTTCGTGACCATTCGGTTGCTTGATGACACCTTCAATGCGGAAGACGAGTGTCCCAGGGAATTTGAGAACGGCCAATTGTCGCAGCTCGTCCACGGTGATAGAGCTCAAAGTGCTCACCCACAGTCTTGAATTTGACTGAACATCAGAGGCCGGATGGAGTCGGAAGTAAACAGCGTACGAAGAAGGACTTGGTGGAAATGCTGCTTGAGCTGCTTGAGCGGCGTACTGCTGATCAGTGTACTGCGGATTTGCAAATTGATCTTGCATCCCACGCCCCATGAGAGAAGGATCGTTGGCAGCAGCTAGTAGAAGTGAGGGATCAATCTGCATGTTGTTGTGGTCCATCATGCCTCCATGAGGTTGCATTGGAGCGGGCGGCCTTTGCTGCTGTTGAGACTGAGGTCGACCCATGCCGTTCTGTGATCGAGAAGATGCACGAGGTTGTTCCTGTACCATTTGATTCTGCATTTGGGGCATTTGGGTCTGTGCTTGAGCAAGAGCAGCTGCACGCATCAGTGAAGAATCGGGCTCAGACTGGAAAGCATTCTCCGGTTCCTCCTCAGCACCGAATGGGTTGTCCATATCTGGCTCTGCTGGTGCAGTGTAATTGGAGTCAAACTTCTTCTTCCTTGTTGGATCCCGCTTCGTCTGGTCATCTCGTAATCTCTTCATTACATCTCTGCAGAGCACCTCCATCGCCTTGACTTTCTCTTGATGTTGAGGGTCGGAATCTCCTGGCGCAAGGATGTTTTGGAGCAGCTGCGAGCCGTTTATCCATTGTGCCTTTAGTTCCTTCCAATGATCCTCGCCTGCCTCCAGCTTGCTTGTAAAGTGGTCAGCCTTCAAGACTTGATAAAAAGCATTTCGAAGCTGTCGTGACTCTTCTGGATTAACACCAAGAGAATTCTTGGCCTCGGCAATGGTCATACGACGTTCCAATGTTCGCATTCTCTTTGTGACATCGCTGCAGACCACGTCCAATGCTAGCTTCTTTGCTTCTTGATTATCTTCGTTACCCCAGAACACAGTTTGAAGATGTTGACTCTCTTGGATCAGTCTGTCCTTCGCAGCCTCCCATCTCTCTGGACCTGCAATTGTCTTCTTGATGATATCAGCCTCCTCGCATATCCGTTGGAAACGTGCTCGTATGTCTCGGTACAGGCGATTATCGAGGCTCAAGAATGCTTTACTCTCATCGATTGTCGTCTCGGAGGGGAATCGAGGAGGCCCAGGAGGGTCTGCTGGCAAACCGGCCCACCCTCGAGTTCGACGTCTTCGCTTTCGTGTAGCCCAACGCTCGGCAGATTCGGCTTGGAGTTTGGCAAGTCGCTCTTGTCTCTTTCGCATCACCTCCGGACTGAGTGGTGGGGAGTCTCCTCTTGTAGAGCGAGCAGGAGGATCAGGCATTGTAATCTCCTCAACAGGCTCGTCCTCTGCCTCTGCATCTGCCATTTGTCCATCGGGGTATAAAGCTTGTTGCAGTTGATTGATGACATCCTGATCTGAATCACGCTTCTTCGTCTTCATGCCGTTGGGAACGCGTAACAGCCATCGATTCTTTGCGCGAACTCGCATGAGCTCCCGCTCTTTGATATCAAATCCTTCGTCGTTGAGGGTTCGCAGCATCTCCCGTTGAGAGGTATTGCAGTCCCATAGCTCCTTGACTCGCTGGACGAGGGCGGCATTCTTGTGGGCGGGGTTCTGCTTCGAGGGGAAATCCCAACGCTTGAATTGGGTCTGGAAGGCGCGTTTGCTATATGTTGTCAGTACGGACGACGGTATGGATCCTGTACGGTGAGGTACGTGCAGCAGCATACCTGGGGGTGAACTTGTGATGTTCTTTCATGTAATCCATGATTTCCTCGAGGGATTTCTTTTCCTCGATGTACATGCGGTAGCATATCTCCTCCTTATTCTCCCAGTCATACACCATCTTGCTGGATTGCGCCCCTTGGCGACTTGCAATGCAGTCCGTTGGATTCTGATATTGCTGGTGGATGTGGTTCGTTGAGGTTGCCAAAGTGCACCGACGAGGTTGTAGGTTCCTGTACTGAAGCCGATGAAAATCTCGGAGTCTTTCGTATTAACTATTATTCCGGATCAGCCATCTTTGGCAAACACGCCACGACTTTTTGCCGTGAACAATCAATCGGCCTGTCGTTGACGAACTTGTTGTAACACTCTATTCTATACGCTCTTCACTTTGCAAACAACTCCGCCAAGGCTCACAGGCGTATCGTCTACCACGTCCCTCATCGCATTTGTCACGTGAGTACACTGATGTCAGTCGTCTTCGAGCGTCCTGAGTAGGCCAGGATAAGCTTGATATATTGTCTTCATGGAAATCAATATCTTTCTGGTATTTTGTTCATCGTGTAGAGCCATGAAATTGTTGTGCTGCGGCCGTGTCTGTAGTTCTGATACTGCTCAGTTTGCTTTGCTTGCTTGCTCAAGTTTATTTATTCTTGAAAGCGGAAGCTTTCTATTATTATTCCAAATTGCGGACTAGCTCCTTTAGACACCCATGGTTTTGTCTCCTTCTCATCGGATCTCATCGACTATGTTGTCGTGAATACATGCTGTTGGCAATTAATGCCGCATCATCGGGAGTCGTGCATGATCAACTTCGTAGTCGGGTTATACTTTCTTCTGTGTCTACTCATAAACGCATTTGTATTTGTTCGAGACTCATAAAGAGTCTACGCTGATTCATTTCGTCCCCGCAAGTTGATCGTCCCAATTTGAGCTTTCGCGATGGCCTCCTCGCCGAAGAAAATGATGCAATTGAATTTCTTTGATGCGCTTGCACTGGCAGTGTCGCAGCAATCTGTCAATGGAAGTATGGTCAATGATTTGGCTTTTGAAGGCATTTCACGCATCTGAAGTTTAGAAACCCCAAGGACAGACTTGAGTACGGGCTCCAGCTGGCAAAACTTGCCGAGAAGGGGAAAATCACCTCGATGTTTCTGGCTGATAGCTATGCGGGTCATACTATCTTTGCTGGTTCAACTGATGCACAATACAAAGGTGGTTCTCATATTGGGAAGCTTGACCCTTTGGTGACCGTATCTGCTATAGCCGCTATGACATCGTCCGTCTCGTTTAGCATCACCGCCAGTACTTCTACCTTCGTAAGTCGGCGCTATGTCTGAGGCCGTCCATATCTAACCACCATTCAGCACCGTATATCTTAGCTCTAATATACTCCAGTTTCGATCACCTGACCCATGGCCGAATGGGATGGAATATCGTGACGAGCCTCAGCAATGCAGCAGCTCAAGCTATGGGCAAAGGCGAGGTCATGCCCCACAATGAATAGTATACAGTTGCAGAAGAATATATGGACATCGTCTATCAGTCAGTTTGCACTCTTAATGCCCCACTATCATACCAATGTTTCAAGGCTCTGGGAAAAGTCATGGGAAGATGGAACTCAAGTCTGGCAAGAAGAACCCGACATCGCCTATGATCCAAGCAAAGTGCACAAGATTAATCACGAGGGCAAATGCTACAAGGTGCACGCCCCCCCACCAAACTCACCCATCGCCTCAAAGAACGCCATGTCTCTTTCAAGCTAGATCCTCAAAAGCTGGGATTGAATTCGGCGGCAAGCATACCGAAGCGGTATTTTACGCCAGTCCCATCATCGAGTCGCCGAAGAAATATGTAAATGATGTCCGTGCTAGAGCTGTCGAAGAAGGACGTGATGCTTCATCAATCAAGTTCTTGGGCATTATGCCAATTCTCTATCGAACGCAAGAGAAAGCAGAAATAAAATTGAAAGAGCGAAGGACGTCAGCGTCACAGGTGGACTCGCTCGCTTCTACGACTCCACCAACGTTGACCTGAGTGGCTGCGCTGTCGACGAGGAATTCGATTTCGAAGAGAAGTACTACGAGAATACAATCCAAGGCGTGATTGACAACATAAAGCCCATCGGAACTGAAAGGGGGTTTACGCCGATGGTAGTGGCTGGGATGTTCGCCCTCGGAGGCTCGGGACTACGACCAGTATGGAGATCTCGTTGAGTTGCTTGTCCCGGTCCTGCAAAAGCGAGGTCTGATGCGGGATGATCACATAGTGCCAGAAGCACATACAGAGAGAACCTCCTCGGCACACCAAGACAACCATATGTTCCCGAAGGCCATCCTGCCCGGCAATTCCGGTACGACTTGCTGAAGGAGAAGTATGCTGATGAGAACGGCGACATTAACATCGATCGCCGATGCCCTATGCCGCAACCAGAAGCAGAGGTAGTTGATCCTGCGTTGAGTGCTATTGTCCTCAACGAGCAGCCGGCAGCTGTTGAGGTTTCAACATAAAGAAATTCGAAGCTTTGCGAAGATTCACCACACTTCGTCAATGGATTGTTCTCGATCGACAATCATTTCTTGAGAAGAAATTACATTCCGAATCACAAAATAGTAAGGACTGTCACGACCGAGTCACCAGCTCCCTCCTACCATCGGCCAACTAGCCTCCCAAATTCCTGTTCACCACGAAATTAGTTTATGCTTTCTCTTACTCTATGCAATCTCTTCGTCTTATCAACATCAACCCCTTCTCTTCTCAACCTCCTCTCGCGCTCAGCCCTCTTCTTATCCTCGAGCGCGTAGTGCGCTATCCCTACCGTCGTCGGTACCGCTCCTTCCTGCCCATGGACCTCCATCAGTAAAGCAAAAATAGCCTGTCCATCCTGTCCAAGCCATGAATTCCACTGCTTCCACTCCTTCATGTACAAGTTTTGGTCCCCATCCTTTGAAGCCGGACGCCAAGTCGTTCGCTTCATTTTCAGATTTTCCAGCGTACTGAACGAGGACGGCTGTGATCCAGGTTTGGCATTGAGCGTTTGTCCATCTCTAAAGCGGTGTAGTGGAAGCTGTGACTCCCTGGACTGTGTAGCTCATGGTGCGCTTGTTCTGGTATTTGAGGAAAAGTTCCACTCGAGGCTTGTGCTGTTGGCGTTATCGTATCCGCAATGATGTCGTCGACACCCGGTCAAGTGTCCATTAGCCTCTTAGTATGGGCTAAGCTAAGAGTGCTGGTGGCTCTTCCTTATCCAATTCATCTATTATGCTAGCGGACCTCCTCCCAGGCTCGTACGGGGTGTTGCAGATTGCCTCCCATCTTGCTGCTGAACACCTAGTCTCTGCCGTCGAAGTCCTAAGCACGTGCTACCCATCTTGGGTGTTTGCAGTAATGATGGAAACCTTGAGATGTTCAGGATCATTGAGGAAGTCGTTGTATTTAGGTCATGAGCTGTCCCCCCCCCAAGTTTGGTGTTGCTTTCATTTGCTCGATACTCGTTACGTATCATTGATAAATGAGCGTACCAGAAATAGACAGCCCTGGTCCCGTGTTGAGTGTCACGAACCTCCTCCCTTAATCTAACACACGTGATCTCGTTTCTGCTTGATGAGCTGTCAGCCTCCCTCGGTAATCGTCAGAAGAGCGTATATTCGACCTCCGACCGAATGCTAAGGTCCCCACCCACCAGATTCTGGGCAGCCCATGCAGTGTAAGACCGCCATGCAGAGAACTCTTTCGAAGTCGCGTTTATTCCCGCCAAGGAAATCTTTTAGAAAGGAAGTGGTAACTCCATTCTCTAATGCAGTATAATGGGACCTATCCGAAGCAAAATAAGTCTTGGCCAGCTCTAAGCCCTATACCACACCTCTTCCCAAAGCCCCACTTCCCCATTTTTGCTCGGAATTTGCAAGGTGGGCAGTCTCTACCATCTACCTTTGAACATTCAGCTACTGTCGCTTGCGGTACCTGTCGAGTGGAGAATCGTACGTCCCCGAGGCAAGGCACCCTGGAAGTCCTTTCGAGAAGGTATAAGATTATACATTGAACTTGCATCCTGTGGTTCCTTCTGTTGGTATCACACCAGGGATACCGGGTTCACTAGTGAAGCGGTCTGAACGCACGTAGAACCCCTCTTGGATTCTAGTATGCGTATTAGTTCATAATTAATTCCAACTATTTAAAGAGCGAAGCTCGAGATATAAAAGCTCTACTCCGGAAATGAGAATAAGACAATACTAGTTATATGCAGTTTCGGGCCGCACGTGAATATTATGTAATATTTATTTCGATACTAGCAATTTTTTCTCTGTAGTAAGAACGTCGCCGTTTTCAACAATTTAAACGAATGGAATTGTTTTTTTTTTTTACTATACGTTGTAAATATATAAGACTCGTTAATTTTAATACAAATAAAAATATTAAAAAAATAGAAATTATGTGACTAAACATTGAAAACAACGCTAGTTTGCTAGCGTTGTTTCTAAAATCCGTCGAAACTTATAAACTTCGGATTTAAAGAAATTTTTTTATTTTTGGTTTGAAATTTTAAATAGTAATAATACTAAAATAAATATTTATTTATTTATTTATTTTATTTATTTTTATATTTATTTATTTTTTATTATTTTCTTTTTTTTAATTTATTTTTTTATTCGTACTTTGAAATAATTAGTGTTTAAAAACTTTTTTAAAGTTTTATTAAAAACTAATTTTATTATAATATTTATCGAATTATTTTAATTATTAATTTATTTAATTTTTTATAATTTTTTTCGTTCGTATAATTATTATAAAATTATAATATCGATTATTAAACGCTTTTTTTTAATTATTTTAAATTTAATTAAACATTTGTAAAATAAATATAAATCGATATATACGATTATTAAAGTATTAAAAAAATCGAATTATTTTATAATTATATTTATAATAAATTTAATTATTATTATTATATCGATTTTTATTATTATTTTATATATTTTTAAAATTAGTACGCTTTTAATAATTCGTTTATTTTTGATAGAATTATAGTAAATAAATTTTTTTTTAATTTCGAATTATTTATTATTTTTTTTATTTTCGTTCGTAAAAATAATTTTATATTTAATTTAAAAATTAAAATTTTTATTATTTACGAACGATTCGTCGATAAAAATGAAAATTTTTATTATTAATAAATTTAAAACGATATATTTAAATTTTCGATTTAAATTTTTAATTTATTATTTTAATTTTTTATTTAATTTAATAATTTCGTTTTCGATCGAATTTTAATATTAAATAACGATAAATAAATCGAAAATTGTTTTAAATTAATAAATTATAATAATATAAATATTTCGAGTATATTATTTTTTATATTTAGTTTATAAATTTAATAATTTAAAATTTATTAGTTTAAATTTTTTATTTTAATTTTTTTATTATAATTAAATTATTTTTTTATTTTAAATTAATATATATTTATTAAAAATTAATAAAGTTTTTAGTATAAAAATTATTTTAAATTTTACTACGAATTTAATTTTTTTAAATTAATTTTTCTCGAGAATAAATATTTTTTTTTTTATTAGTATAAATATATTATTTGTTTATTTTTTAATAACGTCGAAAATATTTTTTTTAATTGTAATTAAAAAACAAAAATCGTATATAAACGTAATTATTAATAGTTTTTTTTGTAGTATTTATAATACGTAATTTATTAATAAATTTTTATTTCGATAATTTTATATAATAATTTTAAAATTATTATAATAGTATTTAATAAATAAAAATAATAAATTTATTTTAATAAATACGCGAGTATTAATCGTTAAAAATTAATTATAGATTGTATATAAATTTAAATAATATTATAAAATAATATTTTAATTATTTTATTTAAAAATTAAATTAATAAAAATATTAATACGATAATAATTTATTAATTAATTTTTTAAATAATCGAAAATTATATAAAAAAAATTTTGTTTTTTTATATTATTATATTTTTAAATTATTAATTTTAATTTTTCATACGAGTTATTAATAGTTTTACTTTTAATTTCATTAATTAATCTCAAATTAAAAATATGAATTTTAATGTATTTAATAAAATCGAATTTAACGAATTAAAAAACTTTTTTTACGATTAAACTATCGATTTTTCTTTGTTAAAACTCTTCGAACGATATTTCGAATATAATAATTATATTTTTTTTTCGTAGTTATAATAAAAACTTTTTATCGATTTTTTTTTTATTTATTATAAACGTTATAAACGTTTCGTTTTCGTTTTCGAAAATAATAATAAACGTATTATCGAAGTCTTCGTTGTCGTTATTATTTTTAACGAGTTAATAACGTTTATTTCGTTGTAATTTTTTATTAAATATATTTTTATTATTATATAACTTTTTCGATTTTCTTCGATTGCGTCGTTTTATTAGTAATTTATTATTTAAATTTTTTTAATTTAATTCGTTAAACGAAAAAAATATATAAAATAATTTTTTATTATTTATTTTTTCGTAAAACGTTTTTTTTATATAATACGATTTAATTATTATCGAACGAAATTTAATCGATTCGTAAAATATATCGATTATATACTTTTTTTCGTTCGTTATTAATAGTTTATATAAATTTTTTTAATTGTTTTTTTCGCGTTATACGCGTATACTCAAAAAAATTAATAAATTTAAAATAAACTTTATATTTAAGCTATTTTTTATTTCGAGCGTATTAACGATTTAACGCTCGACGTATAAAAATTATATTTTTTTAATAATTATACGAATTATTTTCGTTTTTTTAATTATTAATAATAATAACGTATTTTTACTAATTATTTTAAAGTATATTCTAAAAATTAATAATATTAATATAATTTTATTTAATTTTATTAAATCGTTTATTATTTTAATTATTATTTATAAAATCAATTTTTTATCGATTTATTTATTAGTAAATTCGTTTTGAATAATTTTATAAACTCGTTATAATAAAATATAATATTTTTTTAATTTTAATTATTATTATTTTTATATATTATTAGAATTCTATAAACGAAATTTTTTTTTTTATATTATAAATGAAATAATTTGATAATTTTTAATATATATCGATTTAATATATTCGAAAAATATTTTATATTATTTTTATAAATATATTCTTTAAAAATTTAATTATTTAAAATATTATTACTAAATTTATTATTTATAAAACTAGTTTTTTATTTAAATATAAAATATTAATAATAATAAAATAATTAAATTTATAATCGTTTTATAAAATAAATTTAAATCTTTTAAGTAATTTATTATATATTTAATATTTATATTATAATTTATATATTAAAATTTTTTTAATAAACGTTATATTGATAAATAATTAAATCGTTAATATAATTATTATAATTCGATTTCGATAAAATAATTTTAAATTAAATTTTTTTTTTTATTAATATAATAATATTTATAAATAGTTTTATTTTTATACGATTAAAATAATTTTATTTTTTTTAAATTATAACGTTTTTAAAATTATTGAATTTTATTTTTATTTTATTTATATTTTAAATATAAAATAAAAATAACGTATTTATTAAAACGACGTAAAATATTATAATATTTAAAAGCGTATTAATTTAAATTGTTTTTTATAATAATACAATTTTTTTATTAAATCGAATTTTATAAACGTTAATCGTTAATACGTTTAATTAAATTTTATTATCGATTTTTTATAGTATTTAAAGTTATAATTAATCGATAATTAATATTTTTATAATTTTATTATTTAATATAATTTTTTAAAACGTTTTAAACGAATAACGATTTTCGAACGTAAATATTAAACTTTTATTGAATTATTATAATAATAAATTAAATATATTTTTTTTATAACGATATAACGAATAAATTAATCGTTTAAAATAATTATTATTTAAATATTATTAATTTTTTTAAATTTAATAAAATAAATTTTATTTTCGTTTTTTATTTTTATATTTATTAGTAATTAATCGATTTTTTCAATTTTATCGTTTTTCGAAAAACTTTTTATATTTTTATATTTAATAAAAATTTTTTAATAATAAATCGTCGTAATATCGCGATCGATAATATATTAAACGTATTATTAAAATTTAAAATATATTTATTACTATTTTTTTATTATATATTTCATTAATTAATAATTTAATTTATTACAAATATAATACTTTTTTTAATAAGATTTTTTTTAATAATTACGATTTATACGATAATTATTATTACTTCGAAATAGTTTTTTATTTTTTTTATCGAATCGAGAAAATCGAAAAATCGAAATTAATTTATATTTACGCTTTTTATTACGTTTTTCGTATATTTAATCGGTTTAATTTTAATCGATTTTATTATAATTTTTTTTATTTTTTTAAAAATTACGATTAAAATTATTATTATATTATTACGCTTTTTGTAAACGTATTATAATATCGATCGCGAATTATAGTTTAATATAAACGTTTTTAAACGTATTTATAAATTTATAAAATATAAAATTATATTTTTCGATATTTTTATAAACGTTAATAATTTAATTTCGAAAATTATATTTTATATAGTATTCGCTCGATAAATTACATTAAATTAATTAAAATTAATCGAAAAATAATTAAAAATACTTTAATTTAATTTTCGATTTATTAACGGTAATAATTCGTAGTAATATAATTTCTCTTTATAAAAATATATAAAATTATCGATTTTCGTTCGTTTTGAAATATATTCGAATTTTATTTACTATTACTATAAAACTATAATTCTTTTTCGCGATTTTATTATAATAAAATAAACTCGTACGACTTTTAAATATAATAAAAAATATTTTATTATATTAATTTTCTAATAATTTAATTTTAAAATAATAATCGTAAAAAATTTATAATTTAACGTTAAAAATATCGAATAATTTTTCGTTATATTTTTTATTATTATTAATATATATTTTTATTAAATTTATAAACGATTTTATTAATATATTTTATAAAAATTAAAAATTATTATATTAAAAATTATCGTTTAATTGAACGTTTTAATTAAAATTTATATTTTTTTAGTTTTATAAATTATTTTATTAATATATTAATTAATAAAATTATCGGTTTAAAAATTAAATATTTAAAAATTATATATTAAAATACTATATATTCGAAATTCGAAATTCGTAGAATTAAATATTTAAAATATTTAGAATTTAAAAGCGTTATAATTATAAAAATAAATTATTTTAAAAAATAATATTATTTCGATCGATTTTACTTTGAATATTATTCGAATTTTATTAAAAATAAATATAAAATTTTTTTTTTTAATTTATTTATAGTATTTTTTATTATTTATAATAATTTTTTCGAGTGTTTTTATAATTCGTTTTTTATTTTTCGATAATTATATTTTTCGTTTATGTAAAATATTTCGTAATTCTCGAATAAAAATTAATATTATTTTTAAAATATTTTTATATAATATAATTCGTATATTCGTTTTATTTATAGTATTTAATATTAAATATAATAAATATATCGATTATTATTTTATTTAAATTTTTATTTTTTGTATCGATTAATAAATTTTATATTTCTTTTTTAATTTTATATTTTATTTTTTTAAATATTATTTCGAAAAATAAAAAATAATTAATTTTATAAATAGTTTTATAAATAATTTAAACGTTTTAATAAAAATAAATAATAAAAATAAATAAAATAAATATAAAAACGTATATAAAAACGAATATAAAAACGAATAAACGTTTTCGAAAAATAAATATTTTCAATAGAATTTAATTAAATACTTACAATAAACGTTTTTATAAAACGTTTTTTTCGATAGTAATATAATATCGATATATTATTCGATTGATTAATTCGAGATTAATAAGTGTAAATATAATCGAAATAAAAAATAGAAAATAATATCGATTTAATGCGATGTTTAAAATCAAATAATAAATATAATAATTTAATTAATTATTTAATCGAATTTTTTCGTAAAATAATATTATTTTACGTAATAAATACAAACTTAAATTAATTATTTAAAGGTTCGAATTCTTTTATAATTAATTTTTTTAAATTCTCGAAAAACAATTAAATATTTTAATCTCGTTTTTATAAAAAGAAATAATAAAACGTTTTTATAATTCGATAATATTTAACAATATTCGATCGAGATTTTTTAATACTTTTTATAATAAATTTATTAACACTTTTAGTTTATTATATTCCGTTTTTTTTAATAGATTTTTACTAATTCGTAATTAAAAACAATTATTAATCAATATTAGTATTATATTAAAAATATTAAATTTATTAATAAAATAATTTAAACGCATATAAAACTTTTTTTGGATTCTAGTATACGTATTAGTTCATAATTAATTCCAACTATTTAAAGAGCGAAACTCGAGATATAAAAGCTCTACTCCGGAAATGAGAGTAAGACAATACTAGCTATATGCGGTTTCGGGCCGCACGTGAATATCATGTGATATTTGTTCCGACACCTTCAATCTTTCATCCCAGTCCTTGGCTATTATTTGGAAAAGAATATTTCCCATTCCTGTGAATTGGCTCGCGGCGGTCTCACTCTCAGAAGAGCAATTCAGATACTACCTATGCAACGCAGAAGCGCGAGTTTCGAAGTTAGACTAGCACAGTGCACAATTGTGGTGCGTCGGAAGCTCTGATCTCTATCCACAAGAAAGATATTTCTGAAAGAGTATATGGAGAAGGTTTGTTCACCTTAGAAGGAGTTGAAGATTGGCTTGCAATATTGCCCATTTTGCTCCCGCCTTGGCGTATGGCACATGCAGGTGATGGTTGTACTTTGTTCGCAAGCGAGAGTACGAGAGAGAGATCCTGAGGCTTTTTAGTAGGACTGGGTGATATTCAGATATTATCTCGAAATAGAAAAGTTTTCAGTATTCTGGACTAAGGGAGTGGCTCTAGATGGTAGCCTGAGCTAGAAGCGTACGCAGTATATTTCCACCCTCGGACGTCATACGAACGCGGGACAAATCAACTGAGCTCTAGTCCGTTTCTTGTGTCTCGGACTCCTTTTGGCTGTATTAATTAGCAGCAGTTAAAGCCCCGCGAGCTTCTTCACCTAGCTCTAATTACACCACCAGTGCAGCACTCAAAAGCTCCCAAAGATGAGAAATTCCCCGCTCTTCGAAAACTATCATCTACAATAATTACTTCTCAAACTTTCTGCCTCTTCCAATCTCTTCTTCTAAGACTTCTTCCAGTGAGGAAAACTAACACTTTGAGGAACCGCGCCTATTAGGGTGATCACGTGTTTAATGTTATATATCCTCATCTCACCGCTAGACAGGAATACACATCATGAACACACACTTTACACCTATACCACGGCCTTTGCCTGTAATAGCGCCCTTCTTCGCTTTCTCACTGATCAAAATGTTATAGATCGAAATTCCATGCGACTTTTCAGGCATGAAGTACTGCCAGCCCTCTGAAGAAATGGTGTATAAATAATTTCCCATGCCTTAAAACTTGATTGCCGCTTCCGTCGCCTTCTCTAGTAAGTACTCAAGATACATATAGCAGACAGCCCAGATCCATTATCGGCGCTCGGTTTGGGCCCAGACCCATAGAGGCGTTTCGTCAGGTTGTATCATAGGTTTGATCTTGAATAATGATGTTTCTGGAGTTGCACATAGCATTCGCGTGAAAGTGTTGCTTGTCGAAGAAGGCCCTAGTTAAGGAGGCGGTAGTGACGTTCCGGACGCCATTCGGACTATCTGATGTAGCTTGATTGGAGAGACTATGCTTTCAAATTGGAACAGCTGTGGAGGGTGAAGTCTTCTGGAGGTGCTCTCTGGAACGAACAGTTATAGAAACTCCAGAACGGCGGGAGAAGTAAGCTATTCGAAAGATGAAGCAGTAGTCTTGAGACTTATCTTGATATGGTGTCATGACTTTGCGATGAACCACGGTAGCACTTCCTCTATCTAGCTTCCACCAGCTAGTATATTAATGCTAAAGTGAAACGTGGAAGAGTATCACATACGTCTTTGAACTTCATTATGCTGATATGAGGTGGCCCTGAGATTAAAAAGACCGTGCAATACGGGTGCGTGCAGAATTGAGTCCGTGAGAGCTAAATATGTACTGGAGGGCTTCTGCCTCAATATAAACGATGAGAACCCTCTACTTGGACAGTATCGGTTGTATATCTCCACGCCAGTTGAAGTTTCTCCCCCTCGATGCATTCTTCGCTTTCCAACCACGCCTTTCCGGATACAATGCCAACAAAGTCTCAATTCTTCCTCTCATAGTGTGTGAAAGTAGTATTAGCAGGCATCGCACCTGACTCGTCTCTCAGACTAAAGATCAGCGGGAAATTGCATGTCCGTCGGCATCGCTACCAAGTACCGACCTCCAAATCGAGAGGGTGTTGCCGAATAAAGTAGGCCCGAATCCTTCGAAGCCCGATGCTCTCGCTCGTGCTTTCTTGGGTTTGTAGTTAAGGTATGTAATGTGGACGGCTATGATCCATTCTTGGCATTCTGCTTGAGACCATAGCCACTGATGGCGTCTGATATCTTTATGTTTGAGTATAGAGGAGGGTCGCTCTTATTCGATTTCTTTTCGGTCTTTGAAAGCTTGGATTTCTTTGTCCATGGCATCTTGAAGAAACTCATTTTGGAAAAGGGGGAGGAGCGAGAATGATTGAGTGGCGGGATAGTCTTGATGGAAGGCACGACCTGAATGATGATAAGAGGAGAAAGTTTGATGAACGAATACAAGGCGAGAAGAACCCGCGAACATGGAAGTATGAGCGATATTTTGCATTCGGTAACCTTACGCTATCGCATCGACTCCAAAGAGCGCACAAGCTAAACACGGGCCCTCCTCCTCACTTCAAAATGACGTGCCTCGAGAGTCGAAACCGTAATGCATCCTCTACTTCGCATCTTACACCAAGAGTTATAAGCCTTTTGCAACTTCGGCAGAGCGCGTTTTTCCCTCTACAGATTAAGTCCCTAGTCTCTAATCCCAGCCACTCTTTCATTCCGGCCACTTTTTACACCAAAAATAGCGATTTTGATATATTTATAATTTTACCAAAAATTAATATAATTACTTAAAGTTTAAAATATTAATTCTTTATATATATATAAATAAATTTATTAAAAAACTTTTTATTTGAATTACATAATATTATATAATTAATCTTCGAAAAAAAAATTTAATTTATTAATAATTTATATACAAATTAAAATTTTAAATAATCTTTATAAAAATATATATAAAATTATTAAAAAATTTAATATTAATTAATTATTTATATATAAAAAAAAATTAAAAAATTTATTTATATAAAAAAAATTTTATTAAAAAATTTATTTCGTTATTTGAATTTTTTTAATAAATTTTAAAATTTATAAATAAAACTTTAATTTTTTTTTTATATTTTCGAATATATATTAAATAATTAATTAATATTAAATTTTTTAATAATTTTATATATATTTTTATAAAAATTATTTAAAATTTTAATTTGTATATAATTTATTAATAAATTAAATTTCTTTTTTTAAAGATTAATTATATAATATTACGTAATTTAAATAGTTTTATTTTTTTTATATCGAAAAAAAAAGTTCGTTTATCGATTTATAAACGAATTAATTAATAAATAAATTTTTTTTCGATATTCGACGTATATTTTATTTCGTAAATTTTATAAAAACGTTTTTACGAAAAGTTTTAAAGTTTTCGATTTTAGTAATTTATTTTTATTTTAAGTTTGAAATTAATAGTTTTTAATTTAAACGTTTTATAAACGTTTAAAATTAATATTTAAAATTTTATTAAATAATAAATTTATTAATATTTTAAATAAAAATATATTTATTTCAAATTTTATATTATTAAAAAAATATTTTTTAAGATTTTCGTTTTTTATATCGAATTATGACAATTAATTTAATTTATTTAAATTATTTTTTTTAATATATAATTTTAAAAAAAAACTTTTTAAATTTTTTTTTGAAAATTGTATAATTATTTTAATATTTAAATATTTTAATATTTTAAATATAAATATATTTTTAATAAAATTTTATATTAAAATTTTTTTTTTTAAAATTTTCTTTTTTTATATTAAATTACTATAATTGATTTAATTAATTTAAATTTTTTTTTTTAATATATAATTTTAAAAAAAAAAAATTTAATATTTTTTTTAAAAATTATATAATTATAAAATAAAATTCTTTTTAAATTTGTATTTATTATTAAATAATAAAATTGTAATAATTTATATTGAATATTAGTTTTTTATTTATTATTTTTATATTAATTATTTTTTTATTTAATTAATAATATAAATATTTTTAATTATTTAATCGAAATAAAATAAAAAAAAAAAAAAATTTAATATTTTTTATATTTTTTCGTTTTTTATTTAAATTTTTTTTTTTTTTATTTTTAAATATTTTATCGTTTTAAAAAAAATTTTATTTAATTTTTTAATTATTTTTATTATTTTTTTCGATTTTTAATTAATAATATAATTTATATAATCAATTTATTTTAAATTTTTTTTTTTTTTTTTTTTTTTTTTTTTTATTTTAAAATTTTATTTTATTTTTTTTTATTCGAAAATATTCAATTTATAATTTTTATTTTAAACGATTTATTTTTTCGTATTTATAATGTTTAATTTTTTTTTTAAAAATAAAAATAAAATTTTTTTTTTTTTTAATTAATATATTAATATTATTAAATCGTTTTTAATTTTTAATAATTAACGAATTTTTTTTTTTGCGTTTTAATTTTTTTTATTTGTTTTTTTTATAAAAACTATTTTCGCGATAATTTTTATTAATTTAATAATATAAACGTAATCGCGTATTTTTATTTTTTATTATTATTAATATAAAATCGATTTTTTTTTTCGTTTAAAATTTTAATTTTATATTTATTTTTATAGTTTAAAAAATGTAATTTAATTTATAAATAATTTTTAAATTTTTATAAAATTATAATTTTATTTTCTCGTTTTTTATAATACGTTATATATTTTTATTTAATTTTATATTATTAACGTTATTATAATATTTGTTTTAATTTTTTTATTTTATATATTTTATTTAAAAATAATATTACTTAAAAGATTTATTAATATATTTTTAATATTTATTATTTTTTAATGTATTTTTTTTATATATTTATAATTTATAAAAAAAAAATTTATAAATTTATTTAATAACGTTTTTATTTTTTAATTATTTTTAAATTCGTATTAATTAAAATAAATTTAATTTCAATTTTAATCGTATTTTTTTATTATATAATTTTTATATTTTTTATTTTAATTTTAAAAGTAATTAATTATATATTATTATTTTTTTTTTATTAATATAATAATCGTTTATTAATTTTACGATTTCGATTTCGTTTTAATTTTTTAAATGTTTTTAATTTTTTTTAAAATTACGTTTTTAAATTTCGTTTTCGTTTTTTAAACAATTTTATAATATTTATAAATTTTGATTTCCTTTGTATAATAAATCTTTATTTACTTTTTCTCGCTTATTTTTTTTAATTATATTTTCAAATAAAAAATAATATTTTAATAATATTTTTAATTTCAATTTATCGATTTTTTTTTTTAAATTTTTTTATATTAAATTTTTTTAATTTATAAATAAATATATTTATAAACGTTATTTTATATATTAAAAATATTATTTATTTAAAATTATTAAATATTTTATTAAATTTTTTGATTTTTAATTTTTATTTTGTTTTTTTTTTAAAATAAAAATTTCTTTTTATTATATTTTTAATTTATATAAAAATATTAATAATATAATTATTTTAATAAGCGTTTAAATTTAATATTGAAATTATTATTTAATATTATTAAATTATATATTTTATAAATTTTAATTATTTATTAAAATAAATATTTAAATATTTAATTATCGATTTTTATTTTAAAATTTAATTATTTATTTTAATTTTAATTTTTTTTATATTTTTTATATATTTAAAAATTATAAATTCGTTTTTTATAAATTTTATTTTAAACGTTTTTTTAATTATATTTATTTATATTTTTATTATTTTTATTATTTTAATAAAGTTTTTATATAACGTATATATAAATATATCGTTTATATATATTATTATATTAATTCGAAATTCGATAAATACTATTAATATTATAAATAATATTAAAAAAATTAATAATTTTTAAAATAATTCGTTTTTTAAATTAATTAAATTTTTTTTTTTTTTTTAAAAAATATATTATTTTATTTATTATAAAAAATTGTATTTATTTAATAATTTTTTTATAATTTTTTTTTTATAAACTTTTTATTATTATTTTAAATTTTATTATATTAATTTTTTTTTTAATATTTATAAATTTTTTTATTATCGTTTTATTATTTATACTTTTTTTTTCAATATAATATATTACGATTTTATTGAATTTTATAATTAAAATTTTTATTTTTATAAATATTTTTTTAATTTTTTTTATATTAAATAATATTTATATTATTTTTTTAATAATTTAAATATTTTTATTATTAATCGTTTTTTTTTCGAATTTAAAATTTTTTTTTAATAATATAAAATATTCTTTAATAATTTTTTATAATTAATTAATTATATTTTTCTTTTTTTAATTATATAAAAAAAAATTTAATAATTTAATAATTTATTTTTTTATTTTATAATACGATATATATTTTTTATTTGATTATATTAAAATTTATTTTTTATTTTTTTTAAATTATTTTTATATTTTTTTTAATATATTTTTTTTAATATATTTTTTTTTATTTTTTATTTTAAATTTATTTTAATATAATAAACTTTTTATAAATCTTTATAAATTTTTCGTTTTATTAAAACGATTTATAAACGTTTATATTTTATTTATTATTATATTTTTTAATTAAATAAAATATTATATTTTTATTATTTTAATTTTCGAAAAAAACTTTTTTAAAGTTTTTTAATTTAATATTTTTTATATTAAATTTTCGATTTTTAATTTTTTTAGATTTTAATATTTCGATTTATAAAAATAAATAATTCGAATTATAATATATAATTAAATTTATTTAAATTTATATATTTAATATATTTAATATTATAAAATTTAAAATAATTTTTTTTATCGATATTTAAATATTATTAAAAACGAATTAATAAATCGCTATTTATTATATTATATTATATATTATAAATTTTTTTTATCGTATATTTTAAAATTATATTTATTGAAATTTTTCGTAATAATATATTTTTTTTTCGTTAAAATTATACAAATTTATTTAATTACGATTTTTTATATATTTTTTTTTTAATTTATAAATATTATATATTTATAAATTTGAAATTAATTTAATAATATTTATATATTTATTTCGTTAATTAATCGATTAATTTTTATTTTATTTTATTTTATATATAATTCGAATATATCGTATATCGAATATATTTTTATCGTTTTATTTTTTAAATTATATATATAAAGTTTTTATACGAGAATTATTAATACTTTTTTTTTAATTATTATTTATAATAAATTTTTTTAAAAAAAAATCGTTTTTACGTATATTATTATTTAAAATTATAACGTTTATACGAATTTATTAAATATCGTTTAATTAATTATTAAAAATATAAATTGTTTTTTAAATTTTTATTTTTAATTAAAATTTTCATTTTTTACGTTTTGATTTTCGTTTTAATAATTTACGTTTTATCGTTTTTTTATACGCGTTTAATCGCAATAATTTATACGTTCGAATAAAAAAAATTTTTTAATTTTTTATTAAATATAAAAAATATAAAAAGTATTTTATTTTATATTTTTTATTATAATAAATAATATATTTTTATTTATTAATAATAAAATTATATATTATATAATATTTTTTTTTATATTTTACGTATTTTTTTTTTTATATAAATCGAAATAATATTTATAATAATTATTATAAAAACGTAATTAATCGTATTTTTTAATTTTAATTATTTCATTTTATTTTTTAAACAATTTAATATATTTTTTAAAAATTTATTTTTCTTTAAATAATATTTAAATATTTACTAATTTTAATTTATTTTTATTAATAAAAATCTCGATTTTAATTAATTTAAATTTATATAATTATTTAATTTTTTTATTATTTTATTAATTATTAAATAATATTCGTTTTTTAATATTTTAAAATTTCAAATTATTATTTTATTTTATTTTATTATTTTTTTTAATTGATTTTATATATTTTATTAATTCGTTTTATTATATTAAACTTTTATACGTTATTATTAATACGTGCGTAATTCGATTAATTTTAAAAAAAAAATTATAATTTTTTTAATTTTTTTCAAATAATCGTTTAATCGTTATATTTATTTATTTTTTGTTTGAAATCTTTTTTTTTAATTCGAATTATAAAAATTTTTATAAATTTTTTTCGAGTTTAATTTAAATTAAATTTATTTTTTTTAATTTTATTTTTATTTATTTTATTAATTGATTAATAATATTAATTAACGATTTTTTTTTTATTTATTTTTTTCAATAATTTTATTAATAAATTTTATTATAAATTTAATTTTATTACTTTTTAAACGCGTAATTAAATTGTTATAATTGTTTAATATTTTATTTTTTATTATTATTTTTATTTTTTTTTTTATAAAATTATTTAATTAATTTATAATCGTTATAAATTTTTGGAATTTAAAACTCGATTTAAAAATTTAACGATTTTAAAAAAATTTTTAATATTTTAAATTCGTATATTTATAAATTTATAAATTTACTCGATAATAATATTTAAATCGATATTAAATTTTTATTTAATTACGTCGACGTTTTTAACGACGTATAATAAAAAAATCGTTAAAATTTTTTATATTTGTTTTTTTTTATAATTTTTTTTAATTAAAAATATTTTTTAAATTTATTATTATTATTTATACGTAATTAAATAATTTTTTCTTTTTATTATTTTTTTTTTTTTTTAAAAAT
>MU119639.1:0-35259 GCA_014904845.1 Acephala macrosclerotiorum | reverse complement strand
TTTATTTTAATATTTATTTTTAATTTATAAATATTTTTACTATTTTTTATTATAAATAAAAAATATTAACGAAAAATCGATTTTAATTTTTATAAATTTTTATTATTTTTATTTTTATTTTTTCGATTAAATCGTTTATTAATTTGAAAATTATAATAATTTTTATTTTGTAAAATTTCTTTAAATAAACGAAAAAAAAAATATTTTATCGTTTTTTTTTAAAGAAATTAATATATTTAAATTTTATTATTAATAAACTTTTTTTAACGAATTTTTTTTTTTATATAATACGTATTTTTTTTTTATTGTTCAACTTTTGTAAACGAATTTTAAATTATAATTATTATTTTATCGATTTTTTAAAAATTATTTTTTTTATTTCGTTACTTTTTCTCAGTTTATTAAATTTTATTAAAACGACAAAATTGATCAATTTTTTTACGAAAAAAAAAAATATATTTTAAAATTTAAATTTGTTATATATTAAACTTTTTTTTTTAAAAAATTTTAAATAATTTATTTGAAATTTAACGACTTTAAAAAAATAATAAATTAATTATTTTAATTCTTTAAAAAAATTATTTAAATAGATTTTTTTTTAATAATATTTAATTTGAAAAAATTAATACAATTTTCAATATAATTCGTTGTACGAAATCTTTAAATTATTTTATTATTTAATATAAGATTTTTTAATAATAAATATTTGTATATTTATTAATAAAAATAAATTGTAATTTAAATTAAATTGATTTTTCGATATTTTAAAATAAGAAAAATAAAAATATTTTTTGATAATAAGTTTTTTTTTAAATATAAAATTAAAAAATTAATAACGTTTATAAAAAATAATTAAAAGTATTTAATTATTTCTAATAATAAATTTAAATTTGAAATTCGTTTATTTTTTTTTTTTTATTAAACTTTAAAAAAAAAAAAAAAAAAAATTATAAAAAAATTTAATACTAATAAAAATATTGAAAAAAAACGATAATAATTTAAAAGATTTTAAGTTTTGAATTCTTTGTTTAAAACGAATTTTTTTTTTTTTTTAGTTTTTTTTTTTCGAGACTTGAAACGAGTTCGTTATATGGAAAAACGATTATAGTAAAATTATATATATATTTTTTTAAAAATCTTTATAAATAACTAATTTTGAAAACAATACTAATTACGTATTTTTTAATATATAAAGAGTTTTCATTTATTATAAATTAATTAACAATTTTTTTATTTTTATTTTTTGTATTATTAATTAATAGATTGATTTACGAATTACGAATTACTTCGAATAAATTTAATCCATTGATTAAAACGAATTGATCTATGGTTAGATTTTTTGTTTTATGTTTTATTGCTTTTTTATATTAGTTTTTTATTATTTTTTTTAGAACTTTTCAATACTTTAATTTATATGAATACTATATACAAATATCTTTAAGAGATAAAGATTTTAGTTCAACTTTAGACATCTTAAATGCGCGATAAAAATAAACGCGTAAGTACGCGTGTATTCAAATGATGTATCTTATTAATCAATTTGTATGGAAAAGTACATAATTTTATGCTGTGTTATCTCAAACAGGACCCTCTACTAGTACGGACTATGTCTCACCAAACGAAGGGATAATGGGATGTCCCTCGTACCTCGCGCCATGCTTTGCCTTTGACGACTTGAATTTATTATAAAACTTTTAGTATATGGATTTTTTTATTCGCATTGGTTTCGCCAGCGCGAGTAGAGGCGTTCCCCCTTACAATCTCTCTTACGTAGAACTAGAGTTGCTCTACAAGGAGCTTTATAGAGAGCTCTAAACCACGAGAGCGCTAAGTGCCAAAAGCGACACATCTTAGCGTTTTTTGGCAAAACCTTAGCGTAGAAACGTGATATAAATTTTTCAAAAATATCACGTGTTATTATGTAAACTCTACGTGGAGTTTTTTCTCTTAGCAGGAAACTTTTAACTATCGTCAAAGGCATTAGAAAATTCATTGTATCATTAAATGCTGAAATTTGCCCCTCTGTTTACGAAGCTGGCATGTGTGTCTATTGTAAAAGTCCAGAAACCCAGGGTTAGTGACAGCAGCTTTCGAGCAGACCATGAAGGACATCGATAGATGCTGTAAGAAAAAGCACGAGATGCTGGCATATACTGAGTTTGAGCTGAACGAGTAAAGTTACATGCAACTGCAGTCACGGATTGACTACGTATCTTGGTACATTAATTACTCGGACCTGTTGTGAAATGCTGTACTGACGTATTCCAGACTCTGGTCCCTTCAACTAGGTAAGTAGCACCATCCAGTCATCCAGGATTTTCAAAATACTGAAACTTCACCTGGGTAATATAGTCCCAGCAATAGTTAGAATGTTTGGATTCTTTTCTAAATTCGCATCTTAAACCACCCACACATCCCAGGACATTGACGAACGCTGTTTGAAGGTATGTAAAACAGTTATTATTCACGAAGAGCCACCCACCATCTCATAACGCCCCCCGCTCCTACTAGTACAATATAGTATCTACAAATTCATAACGTCATGATCATCATCCATCTTTTTTCCGCCTCTACCAAATCTCCCACGCTCCCACCCACAGTCCTGCAGGCCCTGCAGGTCCACCACCCAAACACCGCAATGCATCTAATCTTTCCCACTCCTCAAATGCATATAAATCCACTGACAATCCCCCGCCCTCCCCGTCTGGAAGCACCACTTCTCTGTCTTCCCACTCAACCCCCCATACGTAGGCATAACCCCCACATTCCCATTCTCATCCCTAATATCCCTCCAAATCGTAACATAAATCCCCGTATTGCCACCCTTTGAAAACGAGTCCGCCCCAAGAACATCATCAATAATCACCCTCCCCATCTCCGCCCCTTTCCCCGGCTTCAGAGCTACCAAAACATGTTTCTGAGGACCATGATTCAGAGTTGATGTTTGGCGTTGGTGAGGAGAGGGGTCGGAGATGGTGAGGAATGCTTGTCCGTGCGTGATCCAACGGCCGCGGACACGGGAGTAGAGGATGATGGGGAGGTTGTTGGTTCCGATATCGCGCATTACGCGACCGGAGCTTTGGACGCTCCAGCCGCCGGCTTGGCTTCCACCTGGAGTGTCGGGGGGAGAGACACCGGAGAATCCGGAAGAGGAGGTTGCTGCGGAGTTGGCGGCACGGGAGACGGAGGATCTACCGATGTTGAAGATGCCGCTCCCGCTGAAGCGCTTGAGTGGAGAAAAGTAGGAGCCGGTGGAGGGAGGAGTGCTAATTGTCTCATCTTGTGCCGAGGGTTGGCGGCGGAAGGACTTCTTGCGGAATAGCCAGTGGGATCCTTTGCCTCCGGCCTGGTTATCTACTTTATTGCTGCCAAAGTCATTGATTCGGCGTTGTTCTGAAAGATGGGTGAAGATTGGATTGTTGTATTTGGACCATCTAACAGCCATGTAGAGTCTGCTGCAGTCCATATCATTCAGGAGTCGGTATTGAATATGGTCACTCTTCTTGAACCGGGAACGATCATTGATGGCCGACTTGACTTGGACATCGACGGCGTTGCTTTGACGTACATTCACGTGAGGGGTGAGCTCTTGATAGATAAGGGGATTCTTAACAACGGCGTCAGGCGTGACAAGAGAGTTGGTGGAAGCATCGGCATCTTGACGTGAGGCGTGTGGGTTGTCTACTTCGTATGTCTCGATCCATCCTGGCCCGACCTTGATGTTGCATGGATCAAGGTGAATGGGCTCCCAGGTTCCCTTCTTACCATGCCAGTATGTTACCATGGCAAGGAAAGTATGGGTTGCGACAGATGATGATTGCGATGGTGCTTCAGGTCCAGGTGCTTGAGATGCAGAGTCCAGTGGTGCAACGCTGCCATTTGGAAGGCTGTAGATGGAAGCAGGAGGTGACACTCTTCTTGTGCCATAGATTGCGGATCCTGGGAGAGAGCCTGCAATGTCATCGATCTCGGCTTCCTCGAGTTCGTCAAGTGAGTCTTCGGAATCGGAGTAAGATTCACCGTCGGAGTCAGTCTCCTCCTCGGAAGAACCCTCGATAGAACCCTCGGTAGTAGTAGATGGCTGATATTCGTGCTTTAGTGGTGATGAGCCACGTCGATGAACTGCCTTTGGCGTTACACTATCAATGACAGGTATGTTTTTCAAGGTTGGAGGTGTGACTGGACTTCTATGAGCAGGTGGAGGAGGGGCGCCATCATCTCGAGATGGGGTTGTAGGACGGCTGTTAAGAAGGACTGCAGAATCGGGTCTCATATTCTCCTCCAATGGTGTGTTTGTTGAGGCAGCTCGGCGCTTTGGAATGTGAAGCGAACCCAGGGCATCCTTTCCCCTATGATCTGCACTCTCTCGCTCCATCTTGACGTCCTTGGCCTCTGGTTCATCCTCGATGATGGGAAGAGCACCAGACGTGACAATAGCACCCAATTCTACGTCAGTAATGACCCATTGAGATTTGGGAGATGTAGAAGGGTTTGGATCAGGCCTAAATCGTCGCAGCTTCTTGTGTCCAGCCTTAGACATGGCATCGTTGAGATCCTTAAGCTCGTAAACATTATCGTCGGAAAGCAGTTTTACGGTCTTCCTGCCAAGCTTTTTCGTAACAGTGGTCATCGGGCCGTAAGACTCCATGGGGGGTAACTCTGGCGAATCTGGTCTCGGATTCTCTGACTGTTCGTACCCGGGGGGTAGTCGCTCACCAATGGGTGCTTGTTCGGGTATCTTCTTCTTGAGGGTGCCAGCCACACTCTTCAAATCAACGCCAGCTGTAGAAATCATGGATGAGGTTTCGGGATCAAGCTCCATCTTCTTTTGGATAACAATTCCTGGGAAGGGTGATGCAGGTAGGATGTCAAGCCATTCATCTCTGACCTCCTTGTCATCAGCTTCGAGGACAAAGAGTTCACTCCAATCACCCTCTTCATCCCCACCTTGGATCATAACCACGAGCTCTTTATCGCTATCGCCCTTACGAGCTGAGATGTTGGTTGTGATGATGGGAGGGAACACCAGATAACTCTTCACAGCATTCGTACCGGTGATGAGAATGTCGCCCGGATCGCAATTATCAGACTCTTTCTGACGACGAGCGTCGCGGAAAATTAGTTCAACCTCAAGCTCCAACCGCTGACCGTTCGAATGGGACATATCGAATTGGAAGACATCCTTCATATTGACTTGACGAGATCGATCGATTGTAACGCCTTCGACGGGCTCCATGGTCTTCGGGTCTCGAGCTCGTGTGGTATCGGTCAAACAGGCTTTGAGATCTTCCTTTCGTCCTTGCTCTTCTCTCATACGCTGTTTTCGGTATTCGTTGACCCTCTCAATGGCCAAGAGAACCTCTTGTGCCTTGATGGTAGGACGCTTCATCTCAAGGCCCTGTTTGTAGTCAGTATTAGAGGATGTAAACAATGGAGGACGGCACCCACCTTGATAATCCTGACCAGATTCTTGATGCGGCGCATTGGAGCTTTGAGCAAATGTGCAACATCGACGTGCTCACCATGATGCCCAACAACCTCACCCTGTTCATTGGTAGGCATTGTGTCAAGATTTTGTTCACCAGACAAAGATGCCTTCCGCGACGCAGGTGCAAGGTTAATAACGACGTCTTCAAAGCCAGTGCGCCAAGCTCGTAGGTAATCTTCGTATATCTTTGTAGCTTGCGAAGCCCAATGCAAAAATGAACCTGGATCTGTGAGAGGAATTCGTTTGTGCAAAGATTTTAGTCGTTCGAGAGCAATGCCCATGTCAACAATTGGTTTGGTAAAAGATGTGGTGGGGTCTGGTGAAGAATAAGCGAGAGGCTCAAAAAGCCCAGCGGCCACAGCAGAGTCGCTCTTGGAGAGAACACAAGTCAACAACACAGGGATTACACCGTCGACAAGCGTGTTCAACTCTCTCATATACTTCGACTCGTCTTGAACAACCTCGCGGAGGAGATCTTCAATTGTGGCGTCTTCGAGGTGAACTCTAGTGGTTCGAATGCTGCGAGCTGAACGGATACTCTGAGATCTTCCCGGCTGGGTCGTATCTGGCAACGACAACATCGAGACTAGGTCCGCGTGCTTTGTCAAGCGTCTTTTGAGCCCTGTTTGTCCTGCTTCTCCCTCTCTCTTACTTCTGGACTTCGTGCTTTTGCGCGACAAGCTAGATCCGGTGGTACCGCTTAGGACTGTATCTTGGGTGACCGTTGTCTGTGAGAGTTCAGATCCTGTATAGGTTTCTGTTGCTGACGATGAATTGCTGTAGCTTGTCACAGATGCAATTGTCGAAAGGCTGTGCCCGCCAACTACTGGAGGTGGCCCCTTTGGATACGAAGATACAGGCTTGCTCGGTTTACGTGGAACATCTTCAGATTTGGCCTGTTCTGGAGCTTGCGGGCTGACCTTGGGAGGCACATGCTCGGAAATATCATCCAGGATGCTCGCGTCAGAGGGCTCTGTTGCTGGGCCGTATTGACCGATGAAGTCAAACGGAGTTGGAATAGCAGTCTTTGCCATGGCCGACTCTCCTTTGAACGCCTCGAACACGGCCTCCTTCAGACTGAATTTTCTCCCCGACTTCGGCGACGAGGTAATACGCGTAGCAGGGGTTCTCTTCAGACCCAAGGGCGATATAGGAGGAGATTTACCCATGCTTGGGAGAGTCTCGCGGTTGCTTTCATGCCTCAGGGGCGAGCTTGGTGAGTGCATCTCCTTCTCTGGCTTTAGAGTATGGTGTTTCTGTTTACGGTCGTGTTCAGCAGTCAGGTCACGTTCTGTCCGATCATCCTCCTTGAAGCTATGCATGCGCGATACTGAGGCATCTGGAACCGGAAGAGATGCATCAGCAGTGGCCGGGCGGTCAATGAAGGGGTCGGTGGTCCCGTTCAACCAGGTTTCGATGCTGGGCGGTTGATTTGGCCCTCCTCTTGGAGGCTCTGGATCGTGGACCCTCTTCATTCCCTCATTGTATACTCTCTTCAGCACTTTTGGAACAGCGTTGAAGCTATGATTGCGTTTCGGCTCTGGTCTCTTCAGTGTATTGGCTTCAGCACCAAGGGGCAGGTCCAATACACTGAAGGCTGAATTCCCGAAAGGAATCTCGTCAAGCGATTCGGTTACGTCGGATTTGCGATTCCTACGCTTTGAGGGAGTTGGACTCAAGTATGAGGTTACATCGTCGTCCTGGGTGGTGGTATAATCATCATGGACTGTAATGTTGTATGAGGTCTTTCTCGATCGACTCTCAGACTCTGTCGGGGGTGCGAGATGCTGACTCTTCTTCCTAGGAGTCGGAGTAGGGGTGTCGTTCTCATCCTTTGGTCGGCGCCTGCTGCCATCTCGACTCTTCTTAACCTGGATTTCCGAAGTGACAGAGCCTTCATCAGAGGGCTTCATTCGAATGCCATCGTCGGGTGTGTTGCGGTTACCGTCCTTGCTAGAATTGAGTGTACAAGGAGTACAGCCAGTATCACTCAGCCTGTCTTTCGAAGGCTTGATTTGATTGCTATCGTAAGGAGAAGGTGATCTTGATTGTCGAACACGAATTATGTCATCGCCCGCGCTGAGCTTTGAGGGAGTGTTTCGAACACCGTCACTTGGTCTGTCTTTCGAAGGCTTGATCCGGGTCCCATCCTCGCGAGGACTTTGCCTTGAGACCTTCCTACTCTTTAATGTGGTTTCACTCTCTTCACTCTCGGGCCTTCGCACCTTCCTCTTCGGCGTCTCAACTCGAGATGGAGGTTCCGGATCAGCCATTCGCTTCACCCAGTCCTCAATCTTCCTCTCAACTGGAGGATTGATGGCCGTCACCTGTAGGAAATTCTTAGGTATAGTGCCGCCTTTGCCTAGAGGACTCTTCCGCCTATTCTTCATCCAGTGCTCATCACTGATGACTCTCTTCTTCGGCGCGACACTCTTACTCCTGGGCTTCTCCTCTTTCTCCCTGGATTCATCCTGGTCTTTCCGTCTTCCAGGCCTTGGAGATGATGGTAGATCCTCAGTCATCTGTCTCGGCTCAGGAGTCCTGCTTTTCCTCCTCGCAGGCCTCACAGGCTCAACCTCACTATCCGTCTCATACTCCACCACAATCTCATCCAAATCTTTCTCACGTTCGGGCTCTCCCGCCCTTGCATTACTCTTCTGCCATTGCTTGACTCTCTCCTGGACTTTTCCTGGCTGCTGAACTCGTTGGATGTTCGCAGCTTTCATTTCAGCCTTCACCGCATCAAGACTTTTCCTTCTCGCCTTGACCGTCGCATTCTTGCGGGCAGGACTAGGTCTTCCCAACAAAAAGTCCCCAAGCAATGTAGGCTCTGCCTTCTTGAGACCACTTCTCGCTCGCGCGGGCGCAGAGTTTGGTGTCTTGCTCGCATTCGCAGATGCTTTTCTGATCGGTGTAGCGTTCTTCTGCGCAGGTGTCTTCCTAACATTCTGACTGGGTGATCTCGGGCCACGGACTGGTGTGCGCTTTGCTCCATTGTTGTTGTTATTCGAGACTTTTCGTTTCGCAGGCGTGGAAGGCGAAGCCTCATTGTCTTCATCTTCGTCTTTCGCCATTCTAGGAAAGAGTGAGGGAGATTAGCTTTCCATTCTTGTTTCCGAATCAAACAGGGAAACCGCATTCCGGAATATTTGCAGAGGGGAATCCGCAGCGGAAGGGAGCAACATAACAATGGAAAGAAAGGATGGATAGGCACCTCAACAACAGGTCTGAGACATTAGCTGCAGGTCCAACTCAACGCCTGCAACGTCAACAGCTGATAGTCATCGACGCGCATCTAGCTTCACCATCGGATATGTCTTTCGTATGTCTGCAGTGAGGTATGTTGACGATGCAAGATGGAGATATCGACTTCACTGATACAGATCCAGCGCATCCGCAAACGCGCAATTGGCGATCGCGGCGTGTTCCTGTTCTGGTATAATGCCACTGTGCTTTGCTGTCCCGCTTGCTTGTGAATGAGTAGCTAGGTTGGTGGAGCAACGCGATACGCTGTCGTCCGTGCCCTGGTGGCTTTTCAGCCTCTTGATGTTATTCTTGGATGGCCTGGACCTTCTGACGCTCAGTTCTCTAGGACCAAGTTGATGAAGAGATGTTCAAAGTTGAAGTCAGAAAGATTGAAGTTGGTATTGGTTAAGGTGCGTTTCAGACGACAGCGTCACATCAGAGGGCTTTTTGTTTGTACGTCCTGGTTTGTTTACTCTTGCATACGAAGCAAGAGCACATCCCTGAATATAGCTTCTGAGTGGTACGTCGGGGACTCGGTTGTTTGTTCGCCGGTCCAATCAGTGCTATGGTTGGCAGCCTTCTCCACGAGGCGTTCATGCGTTCAAAACATGGCAATCTGTTATTCGATCACAACTTCATTTTGGAAACTTCAATTGAAGCGATTTTGAAGCAAAGGTTGCGAAGTTTGTAGAAGCAAGACCTGGGAGGAACTGGAGATCAGGGACCAGGTCAGACCTGTTCTCAGGATTAATGAATCGAAAGTTGCGATGTGCATGTTCAAGATCGGGAAGTGAGAGGTTCTGAATGGGTGAAAAGCTTGCCAGAATTTGCATTCAGCAGGACAGGGATCGAAACCTGGAAGTTGCAGCTCTACTGGCTCAGGTCCAAACCTTCACGATGTTAAAGAGCCAATTGAGGAAGTTTTTGATATTAATTGACTCCCTGTACCTTTTTGACAGAAAGTTTATTGGAGATTTGGAAATAATAGTACCGTTGTTGTATCAATCTTGGATGCAGGATTGGAGGGGTCCATTACAACCTCAGATATCAGCATGGAGGGCACAGTTCAGTTATGCGACCCCGCTCGGTACTTCATACCGATATCAACCAGCACTCCGTTCATCAATTGTCGGCCCGACCCTGCGGTGTGTACTTTGAGCATACAGACCGGTGGAGTAGCATCGTGGTCATGCTCTCTCATATTTCCAAGCTGGCGTTCTCTCTGGCCGTCCGCAGGCCCCATCTCGCTAAATCGGAATAAAGCCAAGATGCCCCAACGCACAGCGAATTGACAGACACTTGTCGCAAAAACATTTCGGCAACATCTCATATGCTTTGAGTATACCAATGTAAATGCATACCACTTCGAAGCTATCCCGTACAATAATTTAATCCATCGTAAATGGGCCAATGAGTATTCGGTTTGGTGGTGTTGTGGACCAAGTTGGTGTGCAGGTGACGATGATGGTATTGTTCTCAATGACTGTGCCTGTGGTGATCGTGATCGACAGGTTGCGAAACGCAGAGCTGTAAGAAAGTACGAAGGGCTTCGAATTGTCGAATTGAATGCCGCGAGGAGGCTTGTTTCGATGCTTGACCTGTTTAGCAAGAAGTCATCAGCTGAAGACTACCATACCTTCGAACATTCTGCCATTCCTCAATGCCTGGCTTCAATTCCGACAATTTGTTGTCGAAGTCCAACCTGAATCCCCGAGTCGATTTTTGACTTTCTCATCATCACGCTAGCCCAATACAGCCAAGCGGATTCTCGGCCTTGGCTTCGTCCGAGACGGACAAATCCTCCTCACCTTCTTCCATCATCTTGCATCAGCATCGCCTTCTTGACATCCGACCCAATATGCAGTCATAACGCCTTGTTCGCTTTCTTTCGGATTTAGAAATGCTTTGCTAAACCCGAGATGCATTGGTAAGAGTGATGTTTAGAAATTTTCGGATTGCAGGTATGACTCTGGACGCGGGATTTGGATAGCCTGTGAGGATGACAAGCGCTGAGCGAGACGCGCTCGCTCGATTACAGAGAGTAGGAAAATAAGAAACAAGTGCAGAGATGGGGATGCAATGGAGAGAAATGTCACGATTCACAGCAGCAGTCGAAGGAGGCACAATTGGTGGCAACGATTTTATTCTTGCCCTATCCAAATCTCCAAGTCGCATCTTCACCCCTTTTTTGGTCCGCCATTCCAACATAGGAAATACCAAGGAAACTTCTACGTCCATCTCCGTCCTATCACTAATCAAGACCTAAATCCAACCCAGTTCCCATCCATCCAACGGAAATTGGCTCGATACTTCCAGTGCAGTCCTTAGACAAACACCTCATGTGAAGCACCGGGTTCGCCGGACGATTTTGTCGCCATCGTGAGATTTTTGGTGGTCTCGTGCCGTCCCAGAATCATGCCTGCAATCCGAACAAAGGACTCGCGTTCCGAACTTCCAGTTGCTCACTCGTGATGATGAGGAGAACCTTATGTGAAGCATCGATGCGGTCTCTCTATTCGAAGAGGTCTAGAGATTCTGGGAAATTGTTGTTTGTGACCATTTGGTAAAACCATGAGAGAAATCTAGGGCTTGTTAGCGAATGTTCAAGACGCAGAAGATTAAGGTGAACCAACATTTTGTTATCCGAAGCAAACCAGAAAACCAGCTCATTTGAGCTTTCTCGTCGCAATCATCCATAACAGAATCGTAATAGTGACAAATGGGTGATCGATAGCTTTTCGCTGGTCTTGGCCCTCTACCTCCTTCTCACCTCGGGAGGAGGAGTTTCGTTTGTTCGCTACAGTGTTCGACATGTCTTCTCGATTGCATACTGTATGCTTCGTCTTGAAGTCTTGTTTGTCTTTGTAGTAGAAGATGCAACTCATAAGGAGGAATGCTTTGAGCCTCGGGTTCGCGGTTACTCATATAAGTAATTTTCTCATCCCTCAATCACTCCTTCCCCGAGTAGCAACTTATGCCCGATATCCTTTAATACCCGAAGCCCAGGCCTCACCACCGATGTCATCCAATCATAACAACCTCACAGCAAGCCAGGAGGAGTGCGCGGGGTTAACCGGACTCCGAGCGGCTTACCGACTACCACAGCCCCTTACTCAGCCAACCGCGAGATGCAAGCCCAAGTTTAAACTTTGAGCGATGACTCCTTCGCCAGCAGCATTCCGACGCCGAGTCTTGATAAAAAAGGGAGTTTGTATTCGCCGACTCCGTTTGATGAGTTATTGGATTTGCACCGCGCATTCGCTTTGCGCCTTCAGCACCTGTTCTGGAAATTGTTGATGTTGCGGAATTCCACAAACGTCGGAATTACCGCGAGCACATCTTCTTGTCTCTAGATCTGGCAATGAGGCCGCAGAACAGCTTTCTTGTTGTGATTCATATTCCCGACGCCGTTTCGCCTCGCATTTGGACCGCGCATTCACGTCTCGTTTTGGTTTCCTAATCTGGCGTTGTTTGATGTCCCCAGATATAAAGATGCTCGAGATGGGAATCGGAGTTAAATTCGACAACCGGATGCGAACCCGAAACTGAGAGTTTAGACCCTCAAATCTGAGGCTGCAAGACATACCCCAGATTGAATTAGTAGCGTTTTCTCCAGCCAAACCTTCTCTCACCTCTTCACAAGTACACTTACACTTCCTAACAGGAACATTTCCAGCGCGACAAGTGGTCCTGGCGTGTCTAGCATCATGAAGTTCAAGTCGAGCGAGCTGCGATTGAGCTCTCCTTCCTTCCAATCTATTTCTCAACGTTCCACGTTCTTCGTTGGGCGCTGCGGCTGGATCGTCAACCAATCCCGAGTGCAGCCATGGAGCCAAATGACTTGAGGCCTCAAAAGCCTAGCCATTGAGCTGCCTCCAACTGTAAGGCTGGCACGAATGTTGCACAACATCAGCAGAGAAAAACAAGATGTCTGGACGCCCAAAAGTTAGATTTTTGAGGCCTCAAACGACTCGCACCAATTCGATTGACGCATATATCGACAACATTCTAGGAATGTCTCCCCGATACTGTTCGCGTGAACTGGCTTTGGGTCTTTCATTTTATCATACCTTCTTCCAAGCCCAACCTTACAGTACACGCCGCCGACGAACGAGCGAAGATGGTCGGTTGCTTTTCTCATTTGGCGCATCGCTTCAAAGAAACCGTCACCAAAAATCCTGGCACAAAATCGAAATGCTTGGGGAATCTATTCCGTCGTGGGCGCCGCGTGCAGTTCGATCAACTACGAGATGAGGAGGACAATAACCCGATCCTGCGGGACGAAACTGAGCGATGCGATTCTCCTATATCTGGCAGCCCCACTGAAAGAGTTTCAAAACGGAGGCCAGACACTCATTCAATTGTTTCCGAGGTAGATGCGAGAGGATCAATAGCACTGGACCGGGGCAATGTATCCCTGAATGAGCCTCAGCAATGTGGTCATACACTGGCCGCACAGGATCGCCAGGGCCCATCCGCGTTCGAATCCCTAGAAACCAAGAATGACGAAAAGACTGGACTTGGAGTCGCAACTGATCGCCTGCTTAAGGTCCAAGGTAGCAACACAATTTGCACCACGAGCTCCATCAATCGAGATGAGTGTATCATTCCTCCGGAACACCAGCCACTCCGATTCATTGACAGAGCCCTAGGGGGTTGCTACAAACTCACACCCTATGCTATCCCTAATCGCAGCATCATTCGAGTGGTTTACAGCATGCAAATATTTCTCAAGGTCCCGACCGGCAAAACGATTACCTTGGAGGTCCTGCCCTCAGACACGATTGACAGTTTGAAGGCTCTGGTTCAAGCTAAACAAGGAATACCTCCTGATTATCAGCGATTGATATTTGCGGGTAAACAACTTGAAGATGGTCGCACCCTTGATGACTATGGCATCCATCTTGAAAGTACTCTTCATCTGGTACTTCGTATGAGAGGCGGCGGTCCGGTCGATGAACCAAGCTATGAGGAACCAGATCATAGGGGACCAGTCACAGGTGATTACGAGAGGCGAGCAGAAATATCAGTTGAACTTCCTAACGGAAGAAGGATCAAAGTTGTCTCCGATCGTGACGGCACGATCTGGATCCTGAAGCTAGACATTCAAGAGATAGTTGGCATTTCTGCTGAAGAGCAGATCCTAATGACAGGTAAAGAACAGTTTGATGACAACCTTAGGCTGAAAGACCTGTTGGGCTGGGGGAACTATCGTTGCAATCTCCGTCTGCTATATAAATCTTCTCCATTGCCCAGAAGCGCAGATCCAAGTCAACTTTGGAGACCTTCAGCCCAGGAGCAAGAGCTCAAATACCGAGAAAGCGAACGCTTAATTGCGCCACCGAAATGTCAAACATCCGCCATCGCTCCCACAAAGCCTGAAATACGCATTCTTCCAAACACAGGTATACAATACCAGAGTTCCGGGGGTCCTGAAACCACTCCGACACAGCCTGCTACCTCGATTTCAGAATATGTGCCTAGTGTTCAGTCCGAAATCATCACAATTGCACCTCGAAAAGTCGATGACACACCTCCCATCTCTGAAGCGACGCCCTCCGGAAGTCTGGCCATCGCATGCCTCGTATCAACTTGCAATAAAGATTTCTCGTCACAGGATGAATTGAGGCAAGTCTGCATATATTCCCACCCCTTCTAGCCTCACCCTCTAACATGAGATAGACGCCACATGAGGTACCACGACAGGCCACACCAATGCTCTCACTGTCCACGAAGTTTCGGGACCAAGACACATCTCAATCGCCATGTAAACGATGTACATCAAACCACCAATATATTTCATTGTCTTGTTTCCAAGTGCAAGTATTCGAAAACTTCGGGGACTGGAAGATTCTTCCACAGAAAGGATAATTTGAGGAGGCATATCAGCCGGCATGAGAGTGGGGACGTGGGATGACATAGGAATTGTCCAGCTTTCTTCTCACTGAATCACAGTTAGTCTCTCCACTTGATTTTCTGTTCTGGTCATGGACATCCGAGCTCTTAAGCGGATGAGCCTCCTGCAGGGATCAAGTGGAGGCTAATTCATGCAGGAGAGTTACTCAGCACCATACGGAAAAGAGTCAGAACAACTGACCAATCTTGTCTTGTTCCGTTTTCCCTTCCGCAGCGATCGATGTCTCTTTAATTCGAGACTTCCCATTCGTCGCCGCACAGCTATCAGGTTACTCTCCCGGACATATGTCAGGTGATTATCCACTTCCGCCTTCTCCAGCGGAGCTTGAGCGGGATTAGTAAGGATGCGCTAATTACCTGCATGTTGTCTCTCATTCCCGTTTCGAGAGTTTTCACTCTTTCTTCCATTAATGCTCAATTCTTTCGGATTGGCCGTCTCAATTACAGGGTACAGTTGACTGAAGGCGCATTAATTGCCCCGAATCTCGAGGTCTACGACTATCATCCTGCGAATCCACGGTCTTAACCTCCAATACACCCCCAAAATGACATCCCGAATCGCCATGGCACGCTCTAGTGATATCGAGAAAAACAACACCAATGCCACCAATGCCACCAATGCCACCAACTCCGCCTACCCCTCGCATCCAGCTCGGACCAACACAAATCCATTCATCGGTCGTCTAGGAGGTAACCAAGGCTTTGTCCTCGATCGAAATGATCCAGCAAACACCTCGGTCCTCAAGGCCACACCCGATGCTGCTCCTTACATGACATTGAAAGAGCAGCTTGATTTGAATGGTTTCACGTATTTAAGTTTGTGGAAAGCTGCTTTAGCCGAGGGCATGGGTTAGTGGCTTCCTTCTTTTTCCTTTCGCACAACCCATTTGAAGTGCAAGAGAGCTGACGCGAATGATGAACAGGATCAATGATGTTCATCTACATAACAATTTTCATCGGCATCTCACCCAATACCATCCCGCTTCCACCAACCGCCCAACTCGGCCCTTTTGATAACGCAGCATTCATCGGTCCCATCGTCGGCGGCATCACCAACTGGTTTATCTTAACCCTCTTTACCTTCTCCTTCGGTGCCGTCTCTGGCGCCCATTTCAACCCCACTATCACTATCGCCACTTTTTGCGTTCGTCTCTGTTCCCTGCCCCGCATGATCTTATACGTCTCCTTCCAGACAGCAGGCGGCGCACTAGCTGGGCTCTTGGCTCGAGCTTCTTACGGCACTCGAGATTTTAAAGTCGGTGGCTGCTGGCTGTATAGTGATGTGGTGCCAGTCAGCAATGCGTTTGTGGTGGAGTGGATGTGCTGCTTAACCCTAGTAACTCTCGCATTTGGAGTGGGTCTGGATCCACGACAGAAACAAACAATTGGACCATCTCTTGGTCCATTCTTGGTAGGTATGGTGCTGGGTGTGGTGGGATTTGGGAGTGGGTTTACTAGGTACGGATATGGAGGGGCGGGAATGAACCCTGCGAGGTGCTTTGGGGCTTTTGTTGGAAGTAGATTTCCGGGGTGGCATTGGATTCATTGGTAGGCTCCAGATGTTTGTCCTCATTGATTAAGAGATCCAGGCTAATGTGTTTGTTCATAGGGTTGCACCAGTTGCTGCGAATTGTTTGCATGCTGTGTTTTATTTTATTGTTCCGCCTTGGCAGGGCCAGCTGTAGCCAACTATCAAGTACGAAGCTTACAACTGAACTCATCCAGCCCCTTCCACGGCCACTTATCTTGAAGGATATAGTATTCCAGTAGAGTCACTAGACTCGATTCTGGACTTTTGACTTTGGTAAGTCCTCAAACTAGGTGGGCTATTATTATAATGTCTTCCAACTCGCATGACCACACCTCAACAGCATCATCTTCGAGAGTTGATGCTTTTGTTCCCTCCTTTCTTTTCAATTTCCTCTTCTCGTTTCGCGGACTTGGGGCTGGACGTACGAAGAAAAGGCGGAAGGGAGAATCTTCCTGGTCGTTTAAAGATTTTGAAGCCCCAAATTGTGCGTGCTACGCTGCGGGGTTGTCTCCCGAGATTTGCTTGGAATGCCATTTGAAAGTTTCCAAGATTTGAGGCGCAAAATTTCGATGATAGGCTTCCTAGTGGGGCATAGTCTTTGCATGGTTTTCCACCATTGGTTTTCACAAGCATTTTTACACACAGATCCTAAGAAAAGTACTTGTTCCCCAGTGCTGTATCAATGACTTGAGATAGAAGGATGCCCATTGAAACTTGAAAGAATCCTCTACCAGGAAACTTCAATATTGGTGGACTGAGTGGTATTATACGTCTACTTATTTCTTACTTTAACACTTTACTTGTTGGGGGACTCGGTTTGGTAGATACTTAATCAGCATAGCGCTATCCAGGCTAGGCTAGGCTAGGCTAGTTGGCTATTGCCTTAAGGCTTATTGTAGACTAGATAAAATGCATCTTTCACTCTCTGATATCGTCCCTCGATATTTTGATATCATGCTGGGGATGTTCGCAGAGCAATTTAACGATATTTTGCCTAAGATGAAGGACGGAGGCAGGGAATTCCACATTGAATTGGGTAATTTACGAGGCGATATTATTATACAACGAAATCGAAGAAATAACGCCTTCGATAATTTTAGTCGAGCTATGGAGTTTGCTAAAGATAGTGATTCTAAAATGGTAAAGAGGTATTACGGACGCTATCGCCACTGCTTTATGGGATGACTACACTAAAAGAGATATTAAGACGAGATATCTTGTACTGTTCGCCGCTACAGAGGACACTGAGCTAACAATGGATCTCTTAGCCGCCGCACTAGAAACTAAGACCTTAAACGTACCAACCCCCTTAGTAGTAGCGGCGACGAAGAACGATTTACGGCCTACGGGTACTTTTACTACACTAAAGTCTAACGGAAAGCACAAATTGGAATCTTCCTCCCCCTCCAGTGTATGGAAAAAGTTGGAACTCGACGAGCAAAAGAAATTTATCATGCCTACAACACGCCTACCCCCAAGCTAAAGCCATCCGGCTTACCGACGATATCCGCAATCTTAATATTCGTGGACTGAGTGCTATTATACGTCTACTTATTTCCTGCCTTGACGCTTTACTCCTCAATATCATAATTATCCCAGTCTCGAACATCTAACGCGGAAGTTCTCCGCAAATGTAAATCTTATTAACCATCCCTCGGGTCTCTGTACAACCGCAATTGCTCTTTTTCTGAAACCTCCTTTAGAATAATCCTCATCGCTATTAACCCCGTTTTAAGTTCAAAACGCAACCTGACTTTCAAGATATCTGAAGAGTCTTCGCCATGTGCTTGAAATTCATCGTCCCAGTCCTCTGCAAGTGCTATGGCCATCATTTCTAACTTCCGGAATCGCACATGGCTATAGGATTATTTTGAATCTATTACACGTTAGCAGCTAGCACTTACTCTTAAACTAAGTGTTCATCATAACAAGCTTCAGGCTTCTACTCCGAGCTGCGAATTAACCAAGCCCAAGCCTTTTCTTTTTCCTCCTTCAGATTCCAACTCTAGTAAGTCAAATGTGCAAGGCAGATGAAAATTTGGAGACGGTTCGTTTCTGTTCCATATAGGACTTATGAGGAGGTTTCATCCGAGTCAGAGGATGTTCAATATCGGTTTAAGAAAGCAAAGTGCTGATTCTTTTTCCAAGTTCCCAGATCGATGAACGTCGAAGCTTCTCGTTCCGCCTTTCCTAAAATTCCATTTCCGGCACCGCGTCGATCCAAATACAGCTGCTATTCCCGCCTCAGGACGTGGCGTTCTTTGGAATTCTGCATTCCTCGTGGACCCGAAACTCTGGATAAGAATACTTATCATCCGAGATGTCTCCTTGATGCATGGAAATTTTGTTTGAAAGCCTTGGCCATACATACAGTATCTCATCTGCCAACGTTTCTCCTGTCTAGAAGGATGATCGTTGAACACTATTCCTTGACCGACGGCTTAAAAAATATTGGATTTTTTATCATTTTTCCTCCCTCAGAACCAAAACGACGAATAGCGAAGACGCACTTCATAGGTAAACAAAAATTAGTATCTCGACTTTTTCGGGCAGCCAGCAGTGGAAAATCTCTTACTTGTGTTGTTGGAAGTGAAGCGAGAAATGGAAAGGGGGATGGTCACGTGGCTCTGAAGAGTGATGAATGAGTTCATGCACTGCATCTGTATCTATAAACGTATGTTTGTGTTTTTGGTATAATAATTTCGCCCATTGGAGGAAAAGTAAGGTTTTACTATTTATCCTTGACTTTGTAGAGCCCAGATGATGCAGGGATGTTTGGTGGCCCACAGATCAACTTTCGAAGTTTTATGACTCGAGAGTTTCGAACACTTCTCCATCTAAAATGATAGAAATATACGATTCACTCTTTCATTATCATCAATGATCCCCCAATTGCGCCCCAAAAATTTATCAGAAACTGGTCAATACGACAACGTACTGCAAGCTGCTCAACATGAGAACCGCTCACAAGTCCCTTCAACAACTTCCTCCACCTCTTTTGTGCCAAAGGCTGATCTTCCATTTTGGCGGGCGCAACAGCCTAAAGGATTTTATACACTAGACGAAATTTTCTGAAGCTACGGAAGGGATATCGGTGGCAGAACGTCCCGAGTGAAATGGTACAATATAATGTGGAAAGATTTGTATCTAGACTAGGACTGAGGTTGAGGACTTTGTCACTAGGTTTTCATATCTCTGTAGTTTTTGGCAGTGGCGGGATTCTGTACCTCCATCTGGACTGGAGATTCACCCACTTTGGCTGAGCAGAGTCCAGCCAATGGTGAGGTAGTATGTTTCAATGCGGACTAGAGAATCATTTACCTTCACACAACAGAAGGCTGCTAACTTGGACTCTATACTTCGACTAGTACGCGAGCCAGGGCTGGACGCGTGTTGATATCATTTTTGGCTTGCCTTCAACTTGCCATCAATCACCATCTCCAAAAGCGTACGCTGCCAAACACTTCTGAATTTCAATACCCAGCGTAGTTGCAAATATCGACGAAAGAATCGAACTCCCTGCTAGTCTCGTCTCACGCCTCGACGACACCATCCGTAAGCTTCACCCCCCAGATCTCGAAGGCAAACCAGGAGTTTTGCTGACAGTATTTCCCATCGACAGACATCTTGCAACCAAGATGATGACACCTTTCAACAACCCCCGAAGAGAAGCAACCATGCGCCAGAACACACTCTGCCAACCGACCCAAAGCACAACGCGATCTTCATACCCCTACAAGGAGATCCATGCCTTGATGCTTTACTGGGAAGAAGACGATCTTGGGTGCGGGGAGGAAACTCATTGCCTGAAAGAAGTGTTCGAGAGAAAGTTCCACTTCACGACCGTCCAACACGTCGTCATTCCTTCAAGTCAACTGTATGGTTTCGTTGAAAGCACGCTGTGTGAATTCAAGAGAAAACACTCATGCAAGGACAATCTCTTACTCGTGTATTATGCTGGGCATGGCGGTTTGGATGCATTTGGTCGCATGACTTGGTGTGCGTATGGGTAAGTATATCTGTATGTAGGATGCTCCGAGTACATAGTTACTGACTACTGTTCTCTAGCAAGCCTAAGTCAAGAGGTGTCGGCGTTCCAGAAGTCGAATGGTACGCATTACAACTCGGTCTGGAAAGGGCAGTTTCGGACGTGGTCATCCTCCTCGACTCCTGCGCAGCAGCCGACTCAATCAGCTCCCCGTCTACATACTCGAAGGAAGGCGGCACGTCCGAGCTCATTGGTGCATGCGGCTACGACACAATGGCCCCTGGTCCTGGCATCAAATCCTTCTCGCACGCGTTGATCGAGGAGTTAGAGGCATTCGCGGTCAAGAGAGGGATTTTCTCAGTCGTGGATCTTCATCAGCGGGTATTGGCTAATGTGTTGCGACAGAATTGGGAGCAAGCACAGTGGCAGCCAGACCCAGATCTTGAAGGCCTAGATGATTTCAGACAATTGGAAAGAGCCACGACACCGGTGTTTGTTAGGCTGAATGGGGATTCGAGGGAGCCGAGCATTGCGTTGAAGGTCTTGCCGAAGAAAAGTGAGCCGGTGTTACAAGGGGGAACTGCCTTGGAGGAAGCTATGGGAAACATGACCTTGAATAATTGGGCTCAGCGATGGGAGGATTCCAAAGTTTATAGAGACATGATCAAGAGAACTGATGGCGAAGGGAGGTAATTTTGAGGTAGCTCAGCCGGACCAGTTTGGCCGTGAATGTTTGCATTGCTTGATATTCTGCAAATCGGGTAGCATGGAAGGATGGGGAAATGGACTTGTGTATGATACATGGCAATTGGAAACACGTAGCTAGAATGTAGCTGGCTCTTGAATCCTGCAGACAAACACCAACAAGCAATTTCTCTGCGTAAAAAAGTGAATTTAAAGTTTGAGCCTACATCTCCACATCTTTCATGCGCGCCCTCGTATTCGGATTCTAACAGTTGATGCGACATTCCCCTTTACTGAACCTAGTCTCCTCACGACGGAAATTTTGAGTCTTGTCTTTGGGTGATATTTGCAAAAGACACTACCTGGTTCTAGGAAGCTTCCGACAGTGTTGTGACGGGGAACTTCTCCTCTCAGGCGCAAGCTCCTTCCTTCACAGCTTTGCAACTGAGGCGAGAGCTTGGGGCAAGCAGGCCGTGATGTCTCAAATTCTAAAACGTAACATAGGCAACCACGAGCATTAAAAATATTAATTTTTTCTTTTCTTTTTTTAACTTACTCCGCAGTCATGCAGTCAGGGAAGAACTGTACTTTGTAAAAGATTAGTACCCAGAAATTGATTAGGCATCGACGCCACGATTGATTTGTTGGCCATTTGGTTGTTGGTGAGTGACCTGGATGTAATTGGTTGGTTCGGTTAGCTGGATGTCCCTTGATTGTTAGTTGGTTGATTTTTGATTTGATGGGACGTCTGTGTATGTCAGTCACTGTTCATCGAATGTTTGACTGATGAAATGACTGCTTAATCATGAAGATTGTTGGAGATGGAAAGGGTTGTTTGAATCTTAATGTCTGTTTGTGAGTTGGCATAGGAGGGGAAAGAGGCAGGCGTGGGAAGGGGCGGGGCGGGCTATCCGCTTGGGGACGCTCAGCTGGACGAAGCAGCTCTAAGAAAGTATGGAACGTGATTCGAGATCCGACTGGTGAGTTCTTGATATGCTCTTGAGCTTGGCCGAGGTTGGAGGGCGAGCCTGCTTTTTATTAACTCCTTTCTCCCGACTTCTATTTTTATTTTTTCCCCTCTCCTTATAGGCACACCTGATATTTACAATTGGTGGATGTGGTATATCAAAATACAAGCAAAAGAGATGAAAAGCTCACCATAGGTCAAACTCCCCGGATCCAAAGCATGCACCTCACCCCTCTCACCAACTGCATCAGCAAGCACAACCGTCGTATCACCCTGTCCACACCCAATCTCTAGCACTCTGCTCCCAGGCTTGATATTCCAGACTTGAGCCAGGCGAAGGCGATGTCGCATTTGAGAGACGAGTGAGGGTGAGCTGGTTGTTGGATCTGGACGGGTCTTGATGTTGAGTGGGAGTGAGGGACGCCATGATGTATGGGTGTGGGTGGAGAGAGGAGGAGATGGGTTGAGATGAGATGAAAGGTGTTGAGAGGGAGATGAATTAGAACTGAGAGGAATTGATGTCAACCGACGCGATTTCGGCTAATGGAGTAAACAAGAAATTCTCAACTGTTTAAATTCAAAGATAATTCAGACTGCAAAGCTAGATTGAAACTATAGATCTTGTACTACATATCTTTTTTGAAGCTATTCATGTAGTACCTGATGAATAAGGAAATGACTCAGAGCTCTGTCATATTCACGTGACCTACTCATCATGCAGGTACTATCAGTGACTTTCTCTTCTATTTTCGTACAGAAAGTAAAAATCTTCCTTAAACAGAGATGCTCACCGAGGCCGATAGATAGAGTTTCAGGAATTCGGCCGACAGAGATGGAACAAGAACTGGCGGGTACGCGCCCCTTTTGTCTCACGAACCTCGGCGGGCCCGCAGTCAGCCCAGCCATCTTCCCCATCAAGAATCTCCCCGTCCGAAATACCGATAAAACCTTAGATCGCGGCTTTCCCTCACCCGGGCCCTCTCATTGGATGCCCCGCCTCGATTGCGAATTTGACATTTGTTGGATTGAAACTCACGTGCCTGAATGGGAAGGTGGTGAGAAAACGCAGTTGCGCCTCCGGCGTTTCGATGCAGACTTCGAAATGCGCCTGTGGCCGAAGAGCTGCGGATTTCCGCTGGGAAGAAACACACGGCCGCAGGGAGGAGGCCCTGACAGGAAGATTTTGGTACGACCCTGCCTCCCTGAGATTCGGGAATGAGTGGTCTCGTGCTTATTTTGCTGGCTGGTGAGGTACCAAGATGCTGGGTGGTGGGGTGGTAGAGATTAACGCACGGCATTCGCAAGAGAGTGTGGCTTCTCGCAACGATACGATATCGAAAATTTATAGATCATCGTTCATCGTCGGCGGTGTGTCAGCGGCGAGGTTCAGATGGCGACAAGATCGGACTCGCATTCGGAGTTTTGCCTTCTTCTGGAGTCCACCGCAGGGATACATGGCTGCGATCGTTGAAGATTGATTAAACGAGGGGCAGATATCACGGGGGAGCTGATAGGTTGGATTTTAGGGGAAGATTGTGACCAGCTTCGACGGGGATTCGGATTGGGGGGACTTTTGGTTGTGGCAAAAAGGGAAGCAGGGCGCATGGGATACAAGACGTATGTATGTGTGTGTGTGTGTGTGTGTGTGTGTGTGGCGAGAAGGTGATGTTTGGTTGGGTATTGTGAGTGCAGCGTTCTTTTCAGGGGAAACGCGAACAGGACGGGTGGTGGGAAAAAGGCAGAAGGAAATCTGAAACACATACTGGACTCGAGCTACGAATAGTAAGCCGAGCGTGCCATCAGAAGGCAGCGTGCATGCTGCCTCTTCCGCCTGCCTCTTCTCGGGCTGCGCATTCGGGAAAGTCGATACTTGACATGACAGCTGAACACCCTCGACGAGAGAAGGGAATGTCTTCCACGACAAGAAAGGCATGCGATGGTTGATCGAAGCGCAATGCGGAAGGTGTCGACCAACTTGTCCACCAGGAACCATCGCGCACTCGTACACCAGCGTATGCTGATGAGGTGGTTGAGCGAGAAGCAGCGAAGAAGAAGGTCGGCCCATATTAATATGACGACCTTCCTGAAGCGACCATGAGGAAGCTGTCCGTATGGTGATATACCTCCCGCTGCAGTGCTCTCGCGCATTCCAAATAGAGATTGAATACATGTGAATACATGTGAATACCGGTGAATAGATATCGTGATCGAATTGATGATGAAACGGCCATCGCAGATGAGGCCTCACTCACTCACTCACTCACTCACTCACTTGGCCTCTCTCTCGCCTTCTTTGCGCAATCTGGCCCACTCGTCGTCGTCGAAGCATTTAGCCTCCTTCCACGGCTTCGAGAACATTTCCTGTGGTCACGACCGACGGCACATCCCAGCACCGCAGTCCCACTGCAGTCCCACTGAGGTCCCACCGAAGTTTACTGAAGATCACCAGTCCCGGGACCAGCCAATCGCAGGCCCGTACCCTCTGACTAGCGGCCCCAGGCACTGCGCCAACCCAATCTATCCAGCTTCCGATTGCTTGCTTCCCATACCAATACCATTCCAGGCTTTCCCTCTTCTTCTCTAATCTCATGAACTCCTCCTCCAAGGGACCTTAGTCGAAACCACCAAATCCTCTTCACAACCTTCAAACCTTCAAACCTCCAAACCTTCTCTCCAAAACTCCATCACCACCTCTGCATCCACCAGCGCCGCCCATTGTCACGATCCTCGAATCCGTTCGAGACAGTTATGACGACGTCGCCTGCTTCTTGTCTCTCACGTTGTCTGTAGCGCAGCCTTGGCGATCCCCCGTCCTGCACATACCGCATTCGACCGCCTGTGCTTTCGCATTCGCGCGCGAGCTCGAGTTCCATGTCACCCGTGGTACGAGACGCAATTGATGTGCTGCCAGAGCAAAACCTCCAATCTTGCCGCTGTCTGAGTTCTCGACACGTGTGCGAGTAACAGAGGGTTGCAGTCGGACTTCTATTGACCCAGAGATTTGCATTTGCGGAAGAGGGAAAGAGGAGAGACCTTTCCGAGACCTGCTCACCAGGGCCCCAAATTCCACCCGCCTTCCCTGCAACCGCGAAACATCCCCATTCGCCTTTTCGGCGACTACAACTACGAAATACATCATATCCCCCCCCCTTTCCCATACATCACCACGAAGCACGCCTTCCACGTCACGACGAGACCCAGAGTCTTTCTGACGAAAGCCTGACTCGTCTGAACAGGCGCGCGCTCGAGCCATCTCCGTGCGACACGGAAGGTTGATACAAAAGATCGCATATTGTGCCGGGGAATATCATCTATATACCGCCGGGGATAGGCCAAATTCCAATTCGATTGGGGGACGACGAGAGGGTACATCGACTTCCGCTGTCGCGGTGCGCGAAGCAGTTATGGACTACGCTGCATGCAATGTTGTGTATGTGGATCGCACAGCCCGGGAGGACAGGCTGGTGAAGAGAGGCGATGCGACATCAAGGACGGAATATAAGGGCCCAGGGACTGCAGACGATTATGCGCCGGTTTCCAATGGTCCCAGTCCCTTGGACGAGAACCTTCAAGTCCTGCTTGAGACATTTAGTGAAGGTAGGTCTCATGACCAGTCTCCCAATTCAATTCTGACAATCTCTCCCAGTCCATATCTGTACTTCTGGGAAATCCTGCGTATCCAAGCTATCCGAATTGAACCAATCCTCAATTGTGGAATTAATACCTACCCTCGTCCTCATCGACATCCCCTACGAAGATCAATTGAACGAGAGACCCGGGAGGGAGATACGGACGCCATCTCCAAGTTCGAAGCAACAAATTGGACTCTACGACGAGGAGCGTTCTGAGGAAGCATACGGGCTGAGGCTACTGCAGTGGATAGTGTCGGAAATACAATACCAGAGCTTGTCAAGGCTAGTGGTTCCTGTGGCGGTAGTCTCAATACCAGAACACAATTCTCTGCCCACAATATCCAGAGAACGAACGGACTCGGAGTCGCGGAAACAATTCAGTTACTCTTTCTCATCGAAGAAGCGTGCTGGTTTGGTCAAGCCATTGGACCAGATTCGAACCGTCCGGTATCTAGACATTGGAGCGGTAGACGTCTTGACGAGTCCGCTTCTGCACGAACGCTTACCGAGCCTCGCCATACATGCGTACAGGGCGCATAAGGATGCATCAAAGGAACAAAGAGCATTACTCGAAATGAAGCGGGGCAGGAAACGATCTTGGGTGGGAGTGGATGATCAGAAGCCTTATGCATATCTACGAGAAGCTATGGTTTCAGGGTTAATGGATGGCATCTGCAAAGTTGGCGGCGAGGAGGAGCCGTTTGGGCATGTGAGGATATCCATTGCATTAGATCGCCGCGAGAAGATTCAAGCAGCTGTTGGTTCATGGAATTTTTCAGCGCACGACTTTACAGACGACGAGCTTCTCCATGCAGCACTGCTCATGCTACAACATGCGCTTGCAATGCCTGAACTTGAGAAGTGGCGGATATCAACAGGTAAGGCGGAACATCTTGTGGCTATGTTTCGGATGTTTGTGACGCCGCATGCTAACACCCGATGCAGAAAATCTCACAGGCTTCTTATTAGCCAGTCGTTCGGCGTACAATGCCTTTGTTCCCTATCACAATTTTCGCCATGTCGTTGATGTCTTACAAGCCTGTTTCCACTTCCTTGTACGACTTCAAAGGTTACCTCCATATCCCGCTTCCACCAACTCTTCAGACCCACCACCGTCACCAATTGCACAACTCATCCGACCTTTCGACGCTCTCACCTTACTGATCACCGCCATTGGTCACGATGTTGGACATCCTGGTGTCAATAATGCCTTCCTCGTTACCCTCAATGCTCCTCTGGCGCAGCTCTACAACGACAGATCGGTTCTCGAATCATTCCACTGTGCCGCATACTCACAAATTCTTCGTCGTCATTGGCCATCCGCTTTTCAGGGAGTTGAGATGAGACAGTTGATGATCAACTCCATTCTCGCGACCGATATGGGCCTACATTTCGACTACATGAAGAAGCTCGGTTGGTTGCAAGATAAGTTGCACGAGAACAAAGGGACAACTGATGGCTGGAATGGTAGGCTCATCGAGGAGCACCGGACTCTTGCTTGTTCATTGCTGATCAAGTGTGCTGATATCAGCAATGTGGTATGTCTAGATCTTCTTGTATTCAATGTCTCGCTAATCTTCTTAGGCCCGAAAATACGATGTTGCGGCTCAATGGACCATGATACTAACAGACGAGTTTGCTCGCCAAGCATCGATGGAGCAGGACCTCGGTATACCTTCAGCACTATTTGCAGCTCCCGTCCGGGAGGTTATCGAACTTGGAAAGTCGCAGATCAACTTCATGAACATGTTTGCCATACCATTGTTCCAAGGTGTCACTGATGTTATGCCAGGGATGGCCTTCACCGTTGATGAGCTGAACTCTAACAAGTCTGCTTGGGAAGGAAAGATTGCAGAAGAGCAAGCAAAAGCAAGACAGGACAGCGAAGATTCATTAATGAAGGACGGCATGTTCTCCCCGCGTACGATGAGCGTGGCAAATCCTTCTGATGCAAGTCACCAGAAGTTAAGTAATGCCACGTCATTGTCCCCTGACTTTTCGGACTTGAGAAAGGCGTTGCTAAGCAAACCCTCCTTAACACCAACGAATGGTGTTCTGGATGAGGCCGAACCACATCATGGAACGCTACCCGAGATCTCGACGTCGCCTGTCTCTCTAACGGACGAATCGGGATCGGCAAGCGAAGGATCAGAGAATTCGAAGCGCACGGTCAAGCCAAGTCAACTCCAGCTAAGCTTCGCAACAGCCAGTGCTCCCGGATTACTCGATCATCCTAGCCAAGATAATCAGGTGCTGCTGAACGGGACGCACATTAACGGCTTCTCGGTGCAGCCATCACTCGTGACAGACGCCGTGGTCGTCGACCCTCCAACACCACTCGAGCCCAAATCCCAAAGCCCCGAAGGCAAACGAACCGAATGTAGCAGTGAAGGAACAGAAAACGGCAGCTCCTCAGCCACCTCCGCCACAACAGGCAAGATGCCACTCAGTCCCAGCACCAAAGGCACGAGCATAATGAGCGATTCCGAATCCCTCTCCAAAGACGCCTTCCAAGTCCTAACACCAACCGCGAGTCCGAATCGAACCAGTACTCCTAATCGACTCACGCGAAGTAGCCCTTGTCCAAGCTCAAGTCCAACGCCCAGTCCGAGAGAAAGCAGATATAGGGACAAGGGTGAATGCTCATCGGCCGTAGGTGAAGATGGGAAGGAGAAAGAAGAGAATAAGGGAATGATGGTTATTGATAGGGTAAAGACGCTGAAGAAGAAACCTTCAAGGTTTAGGATGAATTTTTGGAAGAGGAGTAAGAGTTCTAGTCCACCGATGCCGGTTGGTGGGTCGAGGATGGGGAGGAGTGAGGATGATGATGGGAGTCAGTGAATGGATGGTATTGGTTTCAACATCACGACGGAACATATGAAGGAAGAATAAAATGCGGCGATGGCATGAATGCATGATCGACTATGAAAGCAGCAACAATGAAGAGGGTGGAAGAAGATATTGTAGGATTATTGCGGGAGTCCTGAGCTGATGTACATTGTACACGACCGGTTGTGTTTATGGGTCTGGTTATTCCTGGTATGGGTCTGGGATTTCAATTTTGAAGAAGCTCATATCAAGGACAGGCGTTTCGGTGGCGTTGACAGGCGATGGACTTGCTTTGATTGCTATGGACTAAGGGGTGGATGGATGGCTGGCGTTCGGTGTGGCGTGGCACGGATACGAAGGGGGAATGGACAATGCGAGGAGACCAGACGAATGACGTAGTATGAGCAGCACCAGCTAGGGGCCGAGGTGCGATGTGTATAGCTTGAGCCTGTGAGCGAAAAGGAAAAGAAGTCTAGGATAGCTAGGCTACATGATTTTATGCATGAGATCTTGATCGAGGAACAAAATGCAGGTGGGAAGACTCGTACAGGTTAAAATTTAGGTACTAGGTTGATGCGATAATGCATGAGTAACACCTCTTAGCCACCTTTCTCCATGTTTTCCGAATTTCGCTCCTTGTCTTTACTAGATATTTTGAGGAGTGGAAGATATGTTTTTGGTGGTCAAGTGACTGATGGTCGAGGTCCCTACTAGTCTCGGTCCCAAGCAGATTAAGGTGATAGGCTTGCATCATCGTACCATTCTCATGCAAGAAAGTCAATATAAACCCATCGCGAGTAGTTTCAAAACAAGATGGCGATCGGGCGTAGTGATGGTGGTTAATGTTCAGCTCCTGATGATGATTGTCATCTTGGGATTGAGCGTCGCTTCCACCTCAGATTCGCCAATTGATCCAGCCATATGCTAAGTGACATTACCACTATATTTTATTATTTCCGATCGTTAACCTGTGAAGTATCGTCGTGTAGCCTTACTGCTATTCTCTTAATCGAGGGCGCACTGCCGGTGGCTCGGAGTTGATGTTTCTGCAGCGAGATAGCCATTTCGTGTGGAGAGGGGTTCGGTCTAGCCTGAGACATGTCTTCAAAGCTGCTCTGACATGAACTCTGGACTTGCCCCTGCGAAACTCGAGCGAGGTTATGGTTTTATAATAAGACCCCCGAATTCTACATTGACTTCCCCAATACATCATCAGAGTTTCTTTTGAACAATTTCCTCTCCTGCGCAAGTGTACTCACCGCTGTTCGCCTGCAACATTCCTCCAATATGGAGAAATCACCTGAGATACAGAGAACGCGGCATAAAGTGACTGGACTACATGGCATAAGGCCTATAAATCCACTATCATACGCTGTTATGGAGGCAAAGGAAGCTGAAATGCGCTGTATCCCCAGGCTACGAGCCTGAAAGCAATCCAATTGATCTCCACAAGGGGTGCCACACCTTTCAGGGGACTTTAGCGAGAGGCGCATTGCCAGTATAGCAACCACAACCCTAGAAATAGACCTCATAAGGCAGTGAAGCGATTAATACCCTGTAATTGTAGGCACTAGCCTTCGAGCGGCGTAGTACCCTTAGTCGACCACTCCCAGCGTTTTATAAAGTGAAGCTTGCAGTTATAGGGTCTTCCAGCGCCTTATGCCATGCTTACAGGGCATTTGTGAGTCAAATACGCTGTAGTCCAGTCACTTTATACCACGCTCTCCGTACTCGAGAGCTCTCGAGATGGTCAAGGAACCCCTTCTGGCGCTGATCGATGTGGCCCCGCACCCATTTGCCAACGACGAAGCCATCACTGCCATGCGCACGCTCCTTGGTCTTGATGAGTTTACCTGCCGTAATGGAGTCGAACATAGTGTCTATGGGGAGCTCGATCCCAAAGTCTGGGATATCACCAATCGATATAAGGTTCTCACCATCGCGTATGGAATTTCTAAGACGTTCAATAATGGTTATGACTATGGTTAGAAGTTCGTCAAGGTTGTAAAGCCCCCGGTGCTTTTCTTCAATGATACCGGCTGATGCTGTGTAGGAAACAAGCCCTTCTCTTGAAGATAAGATGGCTGCTGAAGCTAGTGTGATTGCTATGCCATTGTATGCGATGACAGAGCCCCATAATTATCTGCGCCCCCTGCCCCATCCCCCAAATGAGGCGAGGCGTTTCCAATGTCTACCTGCAATTGTTTAAATCGGGAAAAGCTGTCCTGCATCTCCAAGTGCCGCAACTCTTTTGAGCAGGGGTTAGCTAAATGGGCCTCTTGCCACCCTCCAGCAATCATCTGCTTTCTGTGTTCAACGACATGGCGCTTTGCATCGAGTTTGTCAGTTGCTTGGTAAAGACTGCATTGGTGGTAAAAATGGCTACAAAAGGCCTTTATATCACAGAAGGGGGTGGGGCCACCCCACCCCCTTAATGAGGCCGGTGGCACCGCTATGTGGTCCCATGTCTCAGCTGACAGAGTTCGTCCATCACATTTTCGGCCCCGTTTCATCCACCACCAGCTCATCGAAGTTTATGCTAGCGGCAACCCAGCATATGCGCAAAGCATCGCGTATCTGTATGAACAAATACGGGAAACTATCTCCAAGGCGCCACAATCGAAGGCTGGCTTGCTAGGCGGACTGTCACTTGGCGAGATCAGCAAGAAATCTGCATCCTTTCATTGGACCCCCTTCGCTCGGGCGTGCTTCCCCTTCACCAAAAAGGACAATTCCCTTCGGGAAGTTTTGGAGTTGTCAGTCCCAAATGAGGAGGCATTGCAGGGTTATTCGTTTCCTCTATTGGCCGTGCGTTCAACGAGTTTATGCGGGGCTCCGGTGCCAGAGAGCTCGCTCAAGCGCAAGCTGGAAAGAGCAGCTCAACGCAGGAAAGTACACCTGCCAGCACCGGCAGATGTCCTCCGACCAATTATATTATCACAACGTATGGGGAAGCGCTTGTGGACTGGATCAATTTCCAAGCAAACTGTTCAACACTGGAGATCCATATGAAAAGACCACTACGTCTGGCTTTTTCTCTTGTTTTGTTCCTGGCGCCCTTGTGCGGACAGATTCTGGTGATGTTGCAATTGAGGACTTAACTCCTGGCACCAAAGTCCTTGCCAGACTTCCTGGAGACTATGGCATCTTATCTGATGAGGATGTTACGGCTTCTATAGACGATGGCAATCATTGCTGGATCTACGAATTCAATGATGCGGAGCCCTTCTTCACGCCTGGCCATATATTCATCACCAAAGCCGGTGTGAAATCGATCAAGCCAGAGATCGCCCGAGAAGAAAATCCTGGAATTCAAGTTCATCAGCTCAACGTTGGAGATGTTCTTCTGAAGATATCCGGGGACGGTAGTGTCTATAGAGAATTCTTGCTGAAGAGTTTCTCTACGAAACACATCACCGGCTCCGATATGTTTGGCCTTCACTTCCGCAAAGGCGATAAGGGCGCATGCACTTACCACGCAAACGGCTTTTTAGTGGTAGCCAACTATCCTGAGATAACTATCAATCGCTTGAAGGAAGGGATGACCATTCTATCACCAAAGGAGCACCGCCGATTCGCGGCATTAGTTAGTATTACTTGTGATAATGATTCTTTTCCTAGCTTCAAACTAGGTCCCTCAACTACCCTTCTCTCAAGACCATCTTTGGATTTGGCCTGATCAAATCGTTGGAGTGAGCTTTTGTCAATTCTCATTCCCATCTAGCAACGCATCTCGAGGCAATAAGAGCTCATCACAAGGCAAAGACGGAGAACCGCCATCTTCACTCTTCCTTCCATGCTCGCACGTACCCACTCTTTCATTGGGATTCTTTTCGGCAGAAGAAACTGGCAATCCGATCCACCGACAGGTACCACCGCCACACCGTGGCTGCTATCAACAGTCAATCGCCCCTCGAACCTCCTGAGCTCTCTATCTGCGAAGGCATCGTTCTTGTTGATCACTAAATCGCTTCTCCTGCCCGGGTCGACGCAAGAGAAATACACTAGTCACGTGTGTTGCCTAACACCAACCTCAAGATTTAGAAACATGGGATGGTTAGAACCTCAGCTTGTGGCACATTCGTTCATGGAGCTATATCTACCGGCAATTCTGCATCCCCAAATCATTTCAATGCTAAACTTATGGATGCTATACACGTCTTTGAAGCAAGCGATAGCACCGACTACAGCTTGTTGACAACCTTCGCAAGCTCAGAAACATGCACAGGCCTTAATAGGCCAATTTATTCTGGCGTCTTCCCAGATCCCCGCAAGCGGAAGCGGCTGTTTATCCTAGATCTTACAAACGGGCAGCATTTCACAAGGTGGAAGTCGGGATAACTATGACAACTGAAGGCATGCACAATGTGACCATAACGCTACCCGACATCGACAGAAATTGGCTTGGGAAACACCTACTTTACACTGCCACGAGCGCCCCCGACACTTTAATGTTCATCTTGACTGCCAACATCGAAGTGAATTCAAGGCTCGAACAGGATCTGGCCGAGCTCCTCACGCCGACAAAATGGAAGCCCACAGATTCAGCACCCGGCCCCCCTAACACCTTTTTTGAACTTCACTATAAAAAATAGAATTAGCAGCAAACAACGTTAAAGGACACTACTGCGAGCTGAAATGTAATGAGAATAATGTCGTTACGCCATTCTCAGCCGGTCCCATACATGATCACACAAAAACTGAAGTCTTTCACGGCTGAATCCAATAGCGACCTCCCCATCCCTTTTCTCCGAACGATGATAGCCCTGCGGATATAGACCTGCATAAGCCTTCCCAGAACTATATGCTGGGTGCGGCAGCTTATTGGAGAGGTTCAACTGAAAGTAGTATTTTTGGCAACGAGAAAGCAGTGATTTCAAAGTCTCTACCTGATTCCCTCAAAAAGGAGTTGGCGAGTGACCTAAGAGCTTTCTTGTCGGACCAATCCTCGAAAGCCTTGCTCAATCACAGCTTGAGTCAGAGCAAAGACTATGAAGATAAATTCAGCAAAGATCAGAAAGATAAGTCGCAATTTTGGTGGATGGGAAAGGTAATAGCCTATCGTACCCAGAGTCTCGAGGTTCATTCTGACCGTTGGTGTATGCCAAACCGAGAAATTCCTGTCTCATATGAAGGCATACAATGATCTTACTGTTATTACTGCGGGTCATGCATTCAAAGACCTGGACGATGAGAATTTTCAGGCATACGTCCGGTCTACGACGGACTATGCTCAACTTCTGTTCAGTGCTATCACCGACGAGGCTATGCTTAACAGCCTAGCGCTTTCAGTGATTGTTGGAAACCAGAACCCGATACGAAGGCTACTTCTCAACGCTACGAAGTTTACTTTACTGACGATAGTAGGTGAATCGATATTGCTCCATTCTGAACGCACTTGATAAAAAGGGTCGCAACCTTGATCAAAAGCTATGGAGCCAGGTTAACCAGAAAACTATCATGCGACTAGCAAATGCAAGTCCGGAGATAAAGAAGAAAGAATTCTCCGAATTTGCAAAAGCGTTCATAATCAATTTCCAAAAAAAAAAAAAAATTAATATAAAAAACCTTAGTATTTCGAAAACGATATAACAAAAAATGGAAATTAATATCGACGCTTTAAAAAAAGATTTAAATATTAAAACGATAATAAATTTTACGTTTAAAATTTTTAATTAATTTTTTATATTTGGAAAAATATATTAATAATAATAAATTATTTTATTTAATATTATAAAAAAATCGTTTTATAATTTTAATAAAAAATTTTTTATAAAAATTTATTTAAAAATATATATATTTTTTAAATTTTATTATATTATACGTTTATTAATAAATTTAATTTAATTAAATATTATAAAAATTTAAATTTTAAATAATTTTATTAATTTATTAATATATAAAAATATAATTTTTTTCAAAATTATTATATTAATAAAAAGATTTATTTAATTTATTTTAAAAATTATTTTTATAATTTTTAAATTTATAAAATATTTTTTATATAATTCTTTTTTTAAAATTAAATAAATTTTAAAAACAAAAATTATATTAATATAAAAATTTTATTTTAAATTTATTATTATAAAATATAAAATATAGAACTAATATTTTTTATATTTTTATAATAATTTTATAAAACTTATAAACAAATTATAAATATTTTTTCTTTAAAAACTTTATTTTATAAGTTTTTTATAAGCAATTTAAAATCAATTATAAAAAATTATAATATTAAATTATTAGTTTTTAATATTTATTTAATTATTTCGTCTTTGTATATATAATAATAATACTAATATTTATTATTATAAATTTAATAAAAATTAAAAATAAAACTTTCGAAATTAAATAATTAAAATATACTACAGTCGATCGAAGTTTAAATCGCTTTATTTGTTTATTTTTAACAGTGTCTTAGTAGCTCGTTGGAATATATCTTCTTTAGTCTATTGAATTGCTTTTTTGGTAAAGGGACGCCGTTAACGACACTGTATATATAAACGTAGTTATCGGGGGTGACGGTATCGGTATTGATGAGCTGTTTGAGACCACCGAAGCTGTTGGACATTTCCGGTTGTTTCGCCTTTTTGTGCTCGTGTACAGTAACTGGCATAAAGTTCCCGTGATTTGCTGTTTTTACACCAAAACTCGCCTTATTCCGCGCTGCGCATCACAATAACCACCTTTTAAAAATACACAAGAATTAAAATCCCAAGTATTTCGAACAATTCTAATTAAATTGCTTCCTCGGATTGTATTTCATTTAACGTCTTAATAGAGAAGTGGAGTGTTAAACTCAGAGAATGCAATATTTAAGCGAGTTTATTAGCGAATTGCATCATTTTACTCAATCCTTTTATTACTAGCTCAAAATTTACCGGGAATCTACTTGCCACTTTATTAAAACTTAGAAGAAATATGCGTAATGCTCTAATTAAAAGATCCCGCGACTCAGATATCTAGTAATTAGGCGGA
>MU119638.1:0-35356 GCA_014904845.1 Acephala macrosclerotiorum | reverse complement strand
TGGAGAAATTCATATTGACATCTAAAGCGGCTAGGATTGGAAAACAGATGAAGGAATGCGATCAATCGATGCAATTCCATTATCCTGTTATGGAAAGGATGGCGACTATGGAGAAGGGGAGAGGGAGAGGGAGAGGGAGAGGGAGAGGGAGAGGGAGAGGGAGAGGGAGAGGGAGAGAGATGGAGATTGGATGATGGCGTGTAAGTGCGTGAAGAAGAGCGTGCCGGTTGTGTTTTGGGGGCTGGGGTGTGAGAGAGGAGGCCCGAGTATTTGTGATGATAGAAACCTTGAATGTATACTTTGATGATCCGTTACGTGAGCTTCATGTATGCCTTTCCCTCAGCAAGACCACCACTCTCTTACTTCATAACACGACAAAGTTCGCTCTTGACTGGGACATTGTTCTCCTTGCCCGCCTCTGGAAACCCTTCAACCTTGACTCCCTTTCTGAACAACACACAGTGCGTCGAGCCACCAAAATGGAACTATTCTCATCAGCATATGTTTTTCTCACTCTCTTAGGGTACTCACCATCCCCAGCTCATCACCCTTCTTCACATGCTGCCCCTCCTTAACGGTAATCTCACATGTAGAGACTTCCACCATCCCAACAGGGATAACACACATCAATCCAATCGCCGGGTTATCCGCCTCAATGAAAATGATACCCCGCGTGGCCATCGCGCTTAGGTATTCCTGCCCCAATGTCTCGCCACCAGGATCCTCTCCAGTAGAAGCTTCGTAGCCCGTGAACGGTGGCTCAGAGTAATACGTGCCATCAACAACGTATTGCTTCACAATCTTCCCATTGACCGGGGAGTGCCATCGATGATAGCTTAGTGCCGATAAGAAAGCTTGGTAGATAGTCCCTCCGACGAACTGTTCAGCTAGATTGTCATAGGCCAGCATATCGAGAACAGAGTATGGTTGGCCTTTGATCCAGAACCGTTCATGGGCTTTGACATCGTGGGCGACTTTGTAGGTCCTCGATTCGCAAGAATTTGCAACCACGTTATCATTCTCCGGAGAAGCAACAGGACGAATCCCCTCTCGGTAGTGTCTCGTAAAGAAGTCATCCCAAGACTTAAACCCATGATGCTTATCCTTCGGATCGCAAACAAACAAATCCTCAAACCCAAGATCCGTCCCTCCAGCTTGATTAGCAGCAGACTGAAGATCCCCTCTACCAATATCTCCAAACCACCCCGTGGGACTCGTATCAAGAACTTTCGCCGACTCCGGGCTCTGCAAAAATTCTCCCCAAACATTGAGAACCTTCTTCAACATGGCATTTACTTGTGGATCCTGGAAAACAGCAAATCCACTCGGCGTTCCCATCGGCCAATCAAAAAGTCCATGGAACGGCAATCCCACCAATCCAGCTCTATGTTCACGTTCATTCCAAGACGGAGCTGTAGTCATGAGATGATTTAGCAACTGGAGCATGTGGTGATAATCGCGAATTTGGCGCTCTCCGGCGGGGTTCTTGGCATATTGTTTCTTGTTGGGGATCTGTTCGAACATGGAGCTGAAGAGCATGTAGAGACGAGTGCTTTTCTCGATCATTTGTTTGAATTCTTGGATGACGGGGTGCAGAGACTTGGGGTTCTTGTCTACGTGGGAGACGGTGTCTTGGAGCCATTGTTTATGGATCCTGTGGTCTTGAGGGAGCCAGTCACCAGTCCTGAAATGTGTTAGTTGTGGAAATGAGGAGGGATCGGAGGTGTACGAACCTGTGGACCTTGTGTTCTTTGGGGATTGTAGACATTCTGGACGTCGTGGATTGTTGTTACGTTCTTTTGAGTGCCAAGAGAAAGCCCTGAGAAGCAATGAATGTTCTCTATATATTCAGGTTCAAAACCTGGATACAGGGTTGAGGGCAACGCATGACGTACCTGCCAGAGGCGGGGATCTCCCACGTGATATATCTCATGTGAGAATCACATGTTGTCCGTTTTCCTGTGTGAAGTGCTGTTCATTTACGTAAGTTTTAAAGCCTAAGTGGAAATTGTTGCACGTGTAGAATTGACACGCCATTAACTGAACACTAATTGCCTTCCCCCAACATTCCCACCCTGGTGATCGTCCCCGGAGCATACCTGCCAAAATGCACGCCCCTCACTCGACTATGCAATTCAATGAACCCAGCTAGGAGCATTTGAGCGTTCAATTGCCCGCTCAGTTGCTTCATCAATACCCTCCTTCGGCAATCCAAGCAAACTATTGATCGTGCCCTTGTTGTTTTCAAAGTCACCGCATCCATCGGGATAGAAGACTCGAGTATACATCATCTTAGCAAATCCAATGCGTTGACCTTCCTTGATTTCCGCGAGCCCACTGGCGTATCGCTCGTGGGATGGCTCTTTCGCGATAGTCCAGTCATCTTGCTTGGTTCCAGTCACGCGAGCAGCGGACTCGAGCATATCTTTCTGGCTGACGGTGAAGGAGTTGATGTACACTACCTTGTTCTTGAGGCTCTCGAGGCAGGCTTCCCTGTTCGAGCCTTCGGGCTTGATGGGCAGACTGAGGAGAGCAGCCACTGCACGGCCAACCTGGAAAGCGTCAGTTCCTTGTCCAAGAAGTATCTGAGCGTTGCAAGTGTACCTGTGGCCAAGTCGAGATGGATATCATGGTCTCGCCCTCGTCGAAGAGAGTCACGGTACGCTTGGCAAAGTCAAAACCAAAGGCGGAAGGAATGGCCAGACTCCATTCATACCAGAAACCGGTGGATACAGCGATGTAGGAGCTCTTACCAAGATCAGAAATAGCCTTGCGAGTGGCTCCTGAAGCACAACAGTCTGTGGTAAGCAAGTGTTTCACGTGATGCTTGATGACATTGCGCACCTTTTAGCTGGAAAACAAACACATCCTTGATCAGCACTTCGTTCGCAGTATCCAGAACTCATTCATTCGGCAAGATCCATTTCACACCTGCCTCACCAGCGGCATTGATGAGCCTCAAGTCGGTATCTTTGGGAACACCACCTGCAAGAGTGATGACCAACGTATCTTGACCCTTGAGTGGCTCTACGATTGTCTCAGGCCTGTCGTAGTCGACTTGTTTGGAATTCACGCCTTCTGGTAACTTGCTTTGGCTGTCAGCTCTCGTGAGAGCTGTGATGGTATACTTGCCAGTCTTGAGCAGGGCTTCGGTCATGAATTTGCCACTGTTGCCGCTAGCCTGCGTGTGCCAGTTGAAAACTACACGGAGGGCATATATTGTTACTTGCACCAACGATGGCAACCTTTGTGGTGTAGTTTGAGGTCGCCATTGGGAAGACTGCCCGGTCGTCGAGGTTGATCTGTAGTGCACGTGACTTGAAAGCGGATAACAAGATGATACCACGTAGTGCGGCTGGCCGTCTTCAATGATTATGAAAGAACAAGTGACGGATACATCGTAGTTGCTTCCTTTATCTGCATTTGTTGGTGTAATCATAGTCGGTTTTAAGCTCGACGTTAACTCCATCGAGTAGCCTCGGTGATAACTGGAGGACTAAGAGGATGTGATGGCCATGGAGAATGCACTAGCAGACGGCACATAGCTTCCTCTATTGAAAAAGATCATTACTAAAATATGTCTTGTTTCAGTGGATGGTGTTTCAAGATCGAGGATCCAATGCTCGGCTGCCACGCATGTTAGCTGTGCTTGTGTGAAGGTACTGATATTCTAAAAAGCCAACTGTGATTTCTAGTGCACTAGGTGGCTATGACTGAGGCGCTCGCCTTGGGCAAGCCGTTCCTGAGCTCAAGAACGAATCATCTTATTCAATCTCCCAGCTCAAATCAAAAGGCTAAGCTGAGATACAGCAGTAAAGGGTAATGATATTAACCGAGACCCGTTCTTGACCAAAGAAAATGGGCCGTGAAAGTCCAGGCGAGAACACTAGATGAAAATTTTAACAAAACAAGCAAAACAAGCAAAACAATCAAAACGACATGTCAGCATATTCAAGTATATCACAAACGCAGCCGGTCTAAACAATCCCGCTGACCCGTCCATCAAGATCTCCACTCGATACCGTCCTCGGACCATTGTGAAATGTGTTGACCAAGTACCTAGGAGCCTGCAGCATGCTCTTGGCTCGCGCTTCTTCCTGCATTTTCTCCTTTTGCGTTCTCTCCATCTCATCTCTCCGCTTCTCTGCGTTGCGCTTCTTCCGGTTGAGTATAGTCTCAATCTGTTGTCGACCTTTCCTTTCGAGAGCTGCGTGGCCTACGATATTTTGCTTCCAGAATGCTCACAGGCCGCTGTATTCTGCGATGAAGGCTAGTGGGACTTTGACGAGGACGACGCGCATCGCTCGAGACCAGGGGCTGAAAGCTATGAAGATGGAGATTATGATGACAGAAAGTGAGACGCTGACTAGGTACATCGCGGCAGGTCAGCATACATGTTCTCGATTTCAGGTGAAAAGCAAACAGACTTACACATGTACTTGATCTGCTCATTAAGGCTCATCCAAGGAGCAGCGTTAATCTCTTAGTTATTCATCCCAAAGAAAGCTGCGAGAAAGCCTAGGGGTAACTTCGAAAGTTAGCCATGATTGGTTCTGGGATCACAGAATTCTCACGAAGAAGATGGCCACGAAAATAAATGCCATGATTGCCCTTCCTTGCTTGACACTCTCATCTGCCCTTTGCAACGCCGCTTTGGCTTCCACTATACTGGCTTGTTGCTGCTTTAGCGATAGCAAGCCTTGAAGCTGCATGAATTCAGTAATGTTCCTAGAAAGGATCTGGGGTCACGAACCTGTTGACAGGTCCGCAGTGTAGCATCTTAAAGCTCCTAGATCTCAGCCTGGCGATTTTTGAGAAGCTCTAATATATTATTTCCATGCTGGATAGTAGTTCCCGGAGCAACACCCTGATATAGAGCTTGCTTCTTGTCGCCACTATTTGAATTATAGTATTGCATCGCTCCGAGAAATTTTGTCAGATTCCTCGCCAAATCCGTTTCGTTTTTGGACTCTCCGTTCATATGCCCTAGTATTTTTTCGAAAATCGTGGTCGATGTGCAGTTGCTGGCTGTAAATTCAAAGCATGATTTGAAGTTCTTCCGCAATATACTGGTATCATGGATCAATTTTCCCATTCTTGAGTGCTGTATGGGGCTAGCAAGCTTGCTGCTCTTGCTCAGGCGCTAATCACCGTCGGCTCAGTAAACTCGCCTGAGTAACCTGAGCACCCTGAGCAGGTCACTTGAGTAAGCCTGATCACCCTGAGCAAGATTTACCACATCGTCGCGTGTTTTAACTTCTCGATTTTAGCTAATCACGCTTGATCTGACCTATGTTCTCGCACATCAATTTTGTCAAGTTTTGACAACGATGCTCAAGGGGCCCAAAGTGGAAACCTTCCAAATATACCCAGTAATTGTCTGAGTTTGTACGCTGGTTCAACATGGATGCCTATACGGGTAGTACTGCCCTTCCCTCTATAAATTCCTTCCTCCTGCTCCGTAGTTGCCCATAATACCTCACTTCTTCAATCCCATCGTTCGACAGGCTTTATAAACTCTGCATCTCATAATTAAAAATTTCAGACTTACTCTATCAACTTTTCTCGGCAAGTTACTATTTCACTGTTTTCAGTGCCAGAAAACTGTCACTAAGCGACTTTTTCGCACGATCCCGCGGCAAAGGCTCTGTGATCAAGTCAAACATTGTCAATGGAGAAGAAGTGAAGATAACACCTCAGCCAGGAGAGAAAATGCTCGTTGTGGAACAAGGGCGATTTTTTGCTGGCTTGAGGACATACGAAGTCGCAGACCGCTCAATAGGCACTAAACGGGCTCAAGCTTTCTCTAGGTCAGACTCGAAGTCGAGCGCCGATAAGGATGAGGGTGTGTTCTAACAAAGATATCTCCCGCTTGATCCTTACGGCAGCTAGAGTATCGACAATAAGCTCTTCCAGCGGGGGTTAGATCGTGAGCCGATCTTATGGGAGGAGTTAAGGAGTGGTGCTGATAGGGACAGGTTGAGGAATGAGGTTGAGAAAGCGAGGTTGTTGATTAGAGATGCGCTGGATAGGGAGGTAGGGTATATGGCTGGGGGGATGGAAAACAGGAATTTGTGGATCGACACCATGAGGAGTGGCCATTAACTCTTCATGGGTGGGGTATTACTGGAGCACAGGTAGCATTGAAGTGGGAGGATGTAGCGGCTGTCGAGGAAGAGTATGTCGGTAAATTGGCGGAAGCTGTGCATATGTCTTTTCCTTTCCATCCTTCCCTTCTTTCTTCCAGTTATCCTTATCCTCTTATCATATGTCTATGTCAAACCTACTAACACCTCCGCAGGATTTCGCACTCACCCCGACTCAACACACCAACCCGGAACAACCACACAGTCGTCCTACTAACTGGCGTTGAGGAGGCTAGAGAGTTGGGAGGAAGTTTGGAGAGCGAAGAGGGCGAGGGAGTTTCTGGGGAGTGTGAGAAGTGAGGGGTATGAGGAGTAGTGGTTGGAAAAAGAAAGGGAAGGGTTGGGAAATGGTGAGTGCGTCGCTAAACCAGTAGTGTACATAGGAAGGTAGTCATACGCTAAAGAATTTATATTTTCGCTAATGAAACCCACCAAACGCCAGCTTAATCGCTATCAACACTCCAACCACGATCGCCACAACTTTAACCCCGACGTCGACGACGTCCTTGATCCTCTCCCATCTTATACCAAGTCATAACTCTTCAGAACGACAAGTCGCGGGCTTATATCATACCTCTCATCCCTTCGCTGTCTGGCAGGCCCCGAATCCCGAGTTCCGCCCCTCCTTGCCCGACCGCATCGACGAAAGAAGTTAACGACCGCTTGAAATCTATAACTGTCAGTATCTGTTGTGTTTATGTCTCGTGGAAAGGATAGTACTTTGAGGGGGGAACTCGGTCTCCAGGGCCTGCCTCCAGCTCGAGAGGGATGAGAGACGAGAGAGGATTGGTGTCGTCGATGCCGTCGAGGTCGAGGCTATTGTGGCGATCGTGGAAGGAGTGTTGGCTATTCATACGTCATTTTTGTTGAATATTCAAAGAGATCTGAGTACTTACGGAGGTAATAATGACTCCGAGCTAACGCGCGACATGTTATATTAATATTATGTGTAGAGATACCTGATGTTTATCGGATATTTGATGATTGAAAAGGAAGAAGAAGCGACGCGAAGAGAAGCTCTTTGATGTAGTATTCATTGACATCTAAAAAGGAAGTTGCTCCCATACACAGATGACCCAGGTCTCCTTCCACATCACTAAAGTATAATGTCTCTTCGAGTTCCTTCCTTGCGCCATTAACCAACCCCGAATTTGCCTCAACTAAGCAAGAGCATCTCAAGCTTTTCCACTAATAATACATTTCCCAGGTTCATGCTTTGCCTGCAGTACCTCATGAGTCTCGCCATCAGCCATCTTACACAACTGACATCGGCGACAAGAGGAAGTACTCAATCCCTAAACTTCTCCTCTGGGATGCCCTGGCTTCTCGAGACTGATCTAGACACGGTGGGTTCTCTTCATCGACCTGCTCGTCGCCCGATGGCCAGCCCGCTATAGAGATGCATACCGCGACCGGCACTATAACTGCCGCCAAAACACCTGCGACGATGAGAAGCTTCAAAACCCATTCCTTCATAGTGGGCGTCAGCTTAGCTGGGTTGCCGTCGTAGCTGTTGGTTTGAAATTGTGATCCGATAGCGACTATGGGTTGTCTCTTGCTGTTGGCGACTTTGCTGTGTGCGAACTTGTACGTGTTGCTGGTACTGGATGTCTTTCATCAGTGTGATTGACGCGGCAGGATGTTTGCTTGGACGATGCTCAAGCAGAAAAACTGAACATCTTTGGGCAAGGCGAATTAGACTTACAGTATCTGTAGCTAGATTCTCATTTCGACTGGAAAGACGTAACCGAGATCCCGTTACCGAGCACCACCCAACCAAAAGCACCACTTTTATAAAGTCTTAAATAAATTTATTAAAAATGTAATAAAATATAATTTAAAAATCGGTTTAATACATTTTATACTTTGAAAGTTATAGAATCTTATAAAGCCAAAATATTCAAGATTACGTAAGTAATATTTATATAATTATATTTTAAAAATTGAAAAATAAAATAATATTATTTAATAATAATATAATAATAATATAATAATATAAGTATTCTATATATTTTAATAGGTTATTTATAATATATAAATCAGTTTTAAATAAAAAAGTTTAATATTATATAATAATTTATTATAATATAATAAAATAAAATAAAAAATTGGAAATTTTTTATATTTTTAATTAATATGAAATTATTTAATAAAAATTTGTAAAAAATGAAAATTAATTATGTTATATTATATTATTTTTAAATTTAATTAAATTAATAAATTAATATTTTAAATTTTATAATAAAGTACTACTTTATAATTATTTTTAATTTATATATTAATTTGATAAATTTATTTATATAAATTTTAAAAATGTATTATTTTTATTTATTTTTATTATATTACTTTTTTATTATATATATTATCATATTTTCTTTATAATAAAAATATTTATTTAATAAAATAAATAAATATAAATAATAAAATTTCAGTAATTAAAAAAGTATATTATTATTTTAATTATATTATAAATCATAAAATATTTAAAATGAAAATTTATGATTTTTTATATTAAATAATAAAATAATCTTTTTTTTTTTAAAAAAGAATTATAAAAAAGAATTCCATTTAATTATAATAATAGATTTATTGAATATTAATATATATTTTTTTAATAAACTTTGTTTTATTAATTTATTAAAATTAATTTATATATTTATTAAAATACTTTTTTAATTTATATTTTTATTACAAAATAAATATTAACATATTATATACTATACTTAATAATATTCGAATTGATAATAAAAATAGAATTTTTTGATTTATTTTATTTATAATTTAAATATTTTATAATAAAAAATATATATTTTTAATAAAAATTTAAAATTAAAATTAAAATTAAATTAAACTTTGAATTATAATTCTTATTTATTAATCTGTTTTAACGTTGTAATTAAAGCCCATTTTCTAAGTTTGGCTGCATTTTATTAAAAATTGATAAAATAACAATATTTTAATTGTCGTGGAAAATGGTGCTTTTCGTTGGGTAGTGCTCCGACACGGGAATTCGGTTACCGGTACCCGTGACGTAGAGAAGGCACCTAGAGTGGCATAGTAATGAGCCGGGTTTCACGGGCTCAGGGTGTTTTCGAAGAAAATGGTCAATAAATTCTCGAATTACAAAGGTATTAATAGATGCATATACAATTTATTCAAAATGAAACATAGAACCGAGATATTAAGTGATATCTATTAGTGGTGGTTGCAAGCTTCAAAAGTAATAATCGTAGTTTGTAAAGTTTATAAGTAAAAAAGGACTCGCTAAAGCCGAAAAAAAAGCCCTGTAGCGCACAGACCCGTGAAACCCGGCTCGTAAGGTACCTTAACTACAGAATGCCACCAATCGAGTGTGGCAGCATACTAAATACTCCGCCCAGGCTAACTTTAATTAATATAGAAGAGAAAAAGTTGCACTTTGCGACAACTGTAGAGGGAAGAGATTTTGTGTGAAGAAGGAGGGCCCTGCCCTGACTAAATACTCGGGATCCTGACGTGACTGCCACCCCGCCAAAACCGCCATTTTCCACTCAACAACACCACAACTTCAAACCCTAATAACATGGCCCATAACGACCCGATTCTGATTTAGAGACTCAGGAATGTCCTAATGTCAGTGCGACTGCCAAAAAGCACAGAGTAGCTCGTAAAACCCTTGATGATAGGTGGAAAGGCAAATCGGTCTCAGTCCAGGAAGCAAACTCTATGTACCGCCAGGCTCTCACCAACGCTCAAGAGCAGGTTATGGTTGACGTTATAAATCGTCTGACCGCTCGTTGAATGCCTCCAACTGCTGCCATCATTAAGAACTTTGTAGAAGAGATATGAGGATGGAGGTAGGGAAGAACTGGACTGGTGACTTTGTAAAGCGACACAAGGATAAGCTTAAGAGCGCTTATCTCAAAGGAATCGATTCAAAACGCGCCAAGGGCGAGTACCACCCTACATATGCGTACTTCTTTGAATTAGTTGAGTATTATTTTACATTATTTTTATAATTATCGCGTCTTGAACCTTGCTAACCACTACTTTACTATATCTCCTTGAAGCGATCGAAGACTTTAAAATTACGGCCAACAATATCTACAACATTGATGAGAAGGTTTCTTGATTGGTATAGGGACAAAATTGCGTCGCATCATGTCTCGAGAGGACTACGAAAAGGGTAGATGTCGATAGACTGCAGAGGATGGCAACCGCGAGTTTATTACCCTGATTGCATGCGTTTCAGCCCTCGGCATGTCTCTCCCGCCAACTTTACCATACAAAGGGGTATCCAGGGACTTACAGGACACATGGGTAGAGTATTTAGGGGAGCAGGATCGAGTTTTCTTTGGTGCTACCGAAAATGGTTGGACAAACGACGCGTATGGGCTAAAGTGGCTACAAGACGTTTTTGAACCTCAAACACGACCAAAACGAAGTATAACTAAGCGTCTCTTGATTGTTGATGGTCATTCAAGTTACGTTAATCTTGATTTTATCGATTGGGCAAGTCGTCATGGTATTGTGATTTTAATCCTTCCGCTTCACGCTATACATTGACTCCAATCCCTTAACGTTAATTACTTCCTTCCACTTACTACAAAATACGGTGTTTACCTTGATAAATGGTATTCTAAGGCACATGGTCGTACAGGTATAACTAAACGTACTTTCTATAGTGTTTTTCGAGCTGCGTGGGAGGATTCCTTTACGGTTCAGAATATTGAGGGTGGATGGCAAAAAAACCGGTATTTGGCCTTATCCGCCTTCAATTGTTCTCGACGCGATAAAACAACGACCTGAAACTCCTCCCCAAGACGAAAACGAACCTTTGAAACCTCCTCCTACTCCAATGACCTCAAAATCGATTCGTCGAGCTCAGAGAGCCTATAAAGCCAACCCAACGAAAGCCAACCTTGATATGATCCTTAAGTCACAAGAAAAGCTTGCTGCACAACACGAGGTTGATCGATACTTTTATCAAGGTTTAGAAGAGGCTCTAAAAGACGAGAAAAAGCGTAGACAACGTGGGAAACGCTTGAATCTAGTTGGTGAGGAGGAAGGTGAGGCTCAGCTATTCAGTGATGACCAGGTTCGAAAAGCTCTCGAAATAAGGGATGCAAAGGAAGCTCTTGAAGCAGCAGAGAAGGCAGAGAAGGCTGCAAGGAAGGTCCAAGCTACAGAGAAAAGAGAAAGAAAGGCACAAGAGGCACAAGATAGAGCTCTACAGCGTCAGGTAGAGAGGGAGGCACGAGATCAGGCAAAGGCTGAAAAAAAGGCTGTAAAAGAAGCTCAAAAAAGGCAACCAAAACAGCAAAAGAAGAATGAGAAGAAGTCGATCTTAGTAGTACCAACTACTAAGTTTACTCCTGATTGTTCCACAAAGGCTGTTAGTTTTGCTGAGCACATAGAGGTGGTTAGGGAGGTAGAGGGTCCGAAAATGTCGAAAACGAGGACAAGGGTTATCCAGCTACCACAGCGTTTCAAAATTCTGTAATATTAATATCAAATCATCTACTTTAACTATTGATCTTACTATATTTCAATTTTTAAAGCAATATAGTTGGTTATTATTTAATTATAATAAATCTTACGTTGTGTAGTGAATCGTAAATTTAGGCGGTTTCGGCGGGGTGGCGGTCACGCCGGGATCCCGAGTACACCTCCTAGCCTCATGTGTGAGCCCACAACCACCCTAACACGCCTTTTGCAACGTCCCGTGGTACCCATCTACTGCTCAATTCCCTGGTGTGTCTACCTCGTATCAACCACCTTGCGTTTGGGTGAGCAATGATGGGCGCTTTGTCGATGCTTTCACTGCCCATTTATTCGATTTCTTATTTCCCGGTAGCTCGAGCTCTACTTCGACCGTAGAGCAATGGAATAAATTCCCAGATACACTATGTAAAGCTCCTGCGCGACAACAGTTCTACAACAATACTGGTGAATGCATCCTATTCTATCCGTCTGGCCTGAAACTTGATAAGGATCCCAACACTGGTTTCGATGCAGACTTTGACGTTTTCGAATCATCCTTCACTATGAAGTGCTCCGCTCCTGGCATTCCATTCAACTGCGATGCCGACCTCGTTCTGTATGGACCCCCTAATGCACCTTGCAGTGCCACCATTGACACAAATCCAAGTGTTACCCTCGCTGCAAGTGTTGCTAGCGATCTTCAAAGCGATATCACTCTCGCTCTTGGTGGAGGCCAGGGCGTTGCAACTTCATCAGCTGTGACAGCCGATGGCGAAGGAAACTTTGGAGGCGTTGCTGGTGAGATACCAACAGGCGAAACGGGACAGCCTCCAGTTCAGACCGCTGATGGTGCTGGTAATTTTGGCGGTGCTGTTGGTGAAATCCCAGCTAGTGAAGCAGGGCAGGAGCCTGTGACAACATCAACAACGGATTCAATAGCACAGACAACAGAACAAGCAGCACCAAGATCAGGACAAGCATCGATTAATGTTGGCGATCAAGGAGCTGTCATTGTGAGCATCAATCCTGATGGCGCAGACGGAACATTGGAAGCAGTATCCATTGCCTCACTTGCTTCGGGAGCTGGAGCTGAAGCCGAAGCACGTCGCGAAGCTGACCGTGCCGCTATATTGCGACAACGTGCAGATTCAGACACCACATCTACCGACCAACCTGCCATCACGCCTGCCCCGAAGTACAATCCACGAGGGAAAAGGCAACAGAAACTGTGGGTTCACAGGGATACCTATTAATAGGCCAGACACAAAGCATAGAAGATCTCAGTCCTATGCTTTGTAAGTTGTTCGACTTGTTCGTAGACTAGAAAGTGCGCAAGAGTTGAGGGATATAACCTCAACTCTAGCGCAAATGGGCTAGTCCCAATGCAGCCTAGTACTGCACGTGACTAATGTTCCAACAGAAATCAAGCCAAGACCCTGCACCAATCTTCAAAAGAGACAGACGCCAGGCCTTGAACGAAGTATCGAGGAACGTGCCGAGGAGCCGCACAATTGGTGTCAGGAGAATCAATTCGTGGTTAGCGAACACGACAGCCATAGCACTGTTCAAGTCTGTGAGAGCGAGTCATTTTGGGGGCCGGACTTTGTTTCGATTGCCGAAGGAGTCTATTGCGATATGTGTAAGCGTCAATACTATCCGCTGTGGGATGACAAGAAAATGAGTACTGCGTGTTTTGGTTTGGGAAAAAGGCAGCTAAGCGGACCTACGAGGTGGTGGCGTTGTGATGATCGGGTTAGTCCTATCAAAAGATATGATAATGTGAGATACTGGAATTAATGATGAAATGGCATGGCGTTGTTTTAACGGGAGTTTTCGTACTTCACTCCACTTTTGCTTTACTTTGTACGTGCTTGTATGGCTATAGTGAGCGTTATTGGATACGTCGAAAGGAAAAAAACAAAATTGGGTTTTTGAGACTACGCGAGTTATAAAAAAGTTTCGAATAACTATATGGCACTACATTTGTATTCAAAGAGATGAGCGAGCTCACCAAATATCTTCCGTTAAAGCTCATATCCTGTGCGACCCCGAGCCTTAACGTAGAAAAAATCCCTCGTTAATCAAAATTTCAACATTCTTCCTCACCGCAGCTTTAAGTAGAGGCTTTGAATCGCAAACAGACTAAAGTGAGTCTTGACATAAGATTTCTTCTGATGCTGGACGAATATGCTTCAAGAAATATGTATGGATACGTGCTAATAATTTTCGTCTAGGAGGCCGTGAATACCGAGGAAGAGGATATCAAGTGGTAGAAGGAATTTGGAAATCAAGGAGCAGCAGTGATTCACAAAATCATCGAGGCAAATATGCATGATTATAATTCTTTAAGAAAATTTCGATTGAAGCTCGACTAAGTAAGATCAAAGAACTTGATGCAGCATACAAACACACACAAGTATCGAAGTACACTGGGCTTTAAGGGAGCAACCGGTCCCCTGAGAATGGAAAGATCGTGACTTTATAAAAGGCAAGACATATTAAGGCTTTCGTCAATGCACGCTCATGTAATCAGGCAGTGCTCAAACATACGGCACCTATTTTGCTCTCAGCTATTGAAATCGAAGAAACTCGTCTAGTAGAATGGGCTGTGAGATGTAGGAGGGAGATGAAGATGACGGATGTCTTGCTGCGACACGATAGTTTTCATGTGGAATAAGAAGATAGATTGCCGTACCGTGGCTTGAGAGGTCCAGGAATAACTAGAAGAAAAAAAAATGGGGGAAATCCAAAATCAGCTGCAACAGGAACCCTTGTAAAGTACCAAAAAAGGATTCCGGGCAAAGTTCGGTAAGAAAACTGTAAGCGGGGCACACATTATAGTGCGCAGGCTGACTCAGAGCGTGTGCTCAGGCTCTGCTCAGGCTTGCTCAGGGTCAGCTCCGGCTACTCACCCTCGGCTTAGGTTAGCTCACCCTCAGCTCAAGTTAAAGCAACAGCAGCTCACGTCCGCAGACTAAAACGGAACCAGCGAAAAGGAAAATTAATCCTGAGTCTAGGGGGATTCGCACAGTAGAGTACCCTCTAAGTTAATATCGAGGTATTTGTAGTGCTTGTTCTCTGAATTGTCGAAATGGCCCGTCATCAAAGCACGATACTCCATGTTGCGCCAGAAACTTTCGTAGGCTATAATAGTCGTTTTATTCGTCTACACATGATAAACAAAGCACTGGATGTTTATGAAAGAACATACCACGTTTCCGATAGCAGATGCGAAGACGTCCATAACTTCTGCTCTCTCATCTAACGGCTTACTGCGATCGAAGAATACTCGAGGGCATTGATCGATGATTATGAGAGCTAAATGAGTTTAGAGTCTGTTCATCTGAAGGTTTGGCAACGCATACCTAGGTCGTATATTGATTGAATCTCTCTCTCAGGTATTTGTGTAAGTCGCACCCTCAGGCTTTTGTGCACTCCTGAGGCGTCAGGCTTATTCCGACCCCAGCGCCTTGGAAAGGAAGATATGATAGTGTCTAGTGCATGGTCAGCGGAACGGTCCCTCTCCATTCCGTGAATACTCACTGTCATCTAGGATCCAGAGCCATAATTGATCGACCATAACCACGCAAGTATTGCGAGAATGAAAGCTTCTACCTTGACTCGTTCCGCGGTACACAATTTGATCCTTGTCACGGGCGACAGTGTCTTCCAGTGTCAAGAAATATGATTGATCAAGTGTCCGTCGGACATGCAGAGGAGGATCATGGTGCAAGTTCTCCCTTAGAAGACACTCGTCGGCCTCATGATCCATTGCATGTGCCAACTGTGACATGATAAATAAGTAGTAACACAACTTGGTTTTGCTTTCCTGAATTAGTTTCATACAATCAAAGTTGACAGGAGAGTTTATACCAGGTCGACGGGGATCTGTTCTTCTTGGGAAGTTTGTGCCAAACGTCCCGAATGTGTTTCTTCTTCGATTGACCATAAATTAGTTTTGAGTGGCACGACGCATCTTCTCCATCTTTGAGTCGCTCAAGTGTCACTTCTTGGATGATCTCAGCCATTTTGGACCGCTACTGCTAATTTCCCAGTGTAGATATGGAAGCTTTCATAAGTCAGCGGTGAACGGAACAGCTCAAAAGTGAGACACACAAAGATAGCGAAGTTTTGCCCACTGTTCCTTGGCTCGCTGATAGTGTAAGATCTGTAGGATCGGATGATTGTGGTGATTCGGGTACTTGCTGGGTGTAGGTTCCAGACTTGGAATCTTTTAAGACATCAGCATATCGGTAAACTAAATGCTGTGTTCAAGTACTCACCTTCAGGGATGATCGAACATCGAGATCTCATGTGCCTTCCATGAATTGGGCGCTTTCCTCGTGCACCGCCACCTAACCCATGCACTTGGCCGCGCCAGAATTCTCGAGAAAGAAGCTTCTCAGCTTTCGACTTCTCATCCGAAGGTCGGACATTGAGATCGTTGTGATCGCCGTCGGGTTCATTGTAATAGCGAGTCATCGCTTTCTATCCATGCCATCGTCAATTTTGTCATCCCAAAAGGTCAGAGTAGCGCGTTACCTCAATCCAATGCATGTTATTGGTCGGAAAGTGGAAGTATCGCAAGTGGCCCGGGGGGCAGGTCTCAGAAAGTGGACCGCTCCTCTCTTCCTGCAACATTTTGTACACTGGCACCTTCTGATCCGGAAAGGTGCCAGCAAGGAACTGGTCGGGACGATGGGTATGGCCCTTGAATCCAGCGCTAGATGTTTTGAAGTATATTGCACAAGCCTTGAAACCATACTCTGGATCCACCTTTGAAGGCGGGCCTGAATCGTTGGGTTCATCTTCAACATTCCAAGACTTCTGTTTCCACCTTGCAGGGTAGCCTAGTATTTTAGCCCTAGCTTCCGCTTTCCACCCATTTCGTGCATTTTTTTTTTAGATCTGTCATCAGTTTCTCCTTCTCCCTGTAGGATGAGATGTTGGCTCGAGTCTGCACAATTCGGTCCTCTTCGTTCTTCACACGTTTTAGTGTCCCTTCGTCCAATCGAGATTTGAAAACTTCGCGATAATCAAATCTTAGGCTCAGAAAGGTTTGAAGAGTATCTTTAGAGTGCGTCCAAGGCTGAGCGGCAAAATCCTCTGGACATTTGCAATCATGCTTTGCGTATTGCATGTCGGTGAAGATGTCCTGTGGGTTGCGAAGGCGCTCCCACGCTGTGCCATCTGCTGCTGGATTTGTGTCCGAGGCCATTTTCACGATCCTCTTTCAAGATGCCAAAGAGAATGAGTCCGATCAGAGGATAACATGTGTTGGTGATGGTGGAATCGATTGTTTTCCCGCTAAGACAGAGATGAAGCTGCGTATCGTAGATTGGCTCAAAGACTGAACCTCCTGTCACGTTGTGGAGATTGCCTTTATTTCTGCAGAAGGGATATGCAGCCGGCCGGAAGCGGGTGGAATACAGCCTTATCGCTCTCCTCAATTGTTGCTTCGACTGATTGAACGTCCCCTGGTTCGCTCTAGGTAACGGGCAAAGCTGAAGTAGCTGCAAGACTGCATTGGCTGAAAAGCACGCTGATCACGCATATTTTATGTGGCGGCTCATTCTATGAAAAATGGGACGCGTGCATCGTGGTTGCTTGTCCGGGCCAATAATACCAAGTTCTTGCAGGCCAATGACTTCGCTGCCCAAGTGAAGAGCCGCAAGGCTTGGAGGTGAAGCAGGTTCTTGTTGGGCTGGGCGCGCATGGTTCGCCAATGGCGGACATGACCGTCAAATACTTTTTCCCCGAGCACAGTAAAATGATATCGTGACCGCTTCCAGCACGGTGGCTTTGAGTAACTGCATGATTTGTCCCAACGCCAACTGGCGAACCCCAGGAGGAGTCTGGGTTCTGAGATCGTGCAAGTTGCGGAGGACAGCGCCTGAGATGAAAACTCTCGAAGATTCGCAGCACTAACAGCAGACAGTCGATCAGGTTACACAAGCTCAACTGTGAAGCCGTTGCCTGAATCTGCTTCCTGATAAAGGAACGGATCCACAAGCTCCGGATTCTTCCCATGCTTCAAAAGCGTCTCAAGATCGTGTATCTCATGATTGAGCATTGCACCAACTCGTTGAAATTGCCCTCGCTTCACCCCGGTAGGAACCACCACTATCCCAGAGATGACGGTAGTGCTCTCATCAGTCGAGTGATCGATTCGGTGAGTCAGCACCAAGAGGAAGTATGATACCGGATAATCCTCTTCTTCGTCGTCTTTGCTCAAACGAGGTCCCTCTTTAAGAAAAACAGAAAGGTCGCTGAAAATGTAGCCTCGAAGTACGAGACGACCTCCTTTGACTTGCCCAAATGGATCACCGTCGTGGAACATCTCATAATCAAGGATATCGATGTGACACTTCTCAGTTTCCCAGAGCCTAAATTCTTCTGAGAAGGTATACACTGTGCCTTCTCGGGAAATCCATGACCAAGATGGGCCTCGACCGGTAACGGCTCTTCGTCTTAAATCGAATCTTGCCACACGCCAGAGCAATCCTTGCGCTATCGTTGGTCGCCAAAGACCAGCCATATAGTCACTCGGGTCCAAATTTAGCTGGCGACAGGCGCGTTGTGCCAACCCAGCGAACGCTACCAGTTTGTCAGATTCGAAAGACAAGTCGCATCTTGAATACTTCTCAACGACCGCGTCCCAGTAAGTATACAGGACGGCTTGATTCTGGTCGAAGGTTTCGTGGCCCGGAGGGACTGGAGTTACAATCTTCTTCAAGAAGCCATCGTGTCTGAATGTCTCTTTCGGAAACAGCTCCCCTACCGTATCTTGGCAACATTCCCAGAAGCACTGGTTGGCAGCAAAGTGTACCACACGAGGCGATAGAATTCGCTCCTGAAGGACCCAGCCTCTTTCGCCAAGTGGTGTCTCTTCCACAAGATTTTTCCAGACTTCTGGGTATGCAGGATCAAAGTCTGGGTAAATGATGTAGTCCCGTGTGGTCGAATTGTCGTGGTCCCAAAGATGGCTCGAGATTAGTCGTGGAATCCAGTAGTCGTCTGAAATATCACGACCAAATATTCCTCCATCACCATCCTCTGCAGAGGTAGCAGCTATGTTCAAGGTCCCGTGGGCGTAGACCTCGCCCATCATCGAAGACTCATGAAGCCAGTCCTCTCGCGAATCTTGGACGATGCATAGCGAATCTATCCAGAGATACTGTGCGCCAAGAAGGTTGGTGAGCTCAACCGCTTCTCGAAAAGTCCTCGGTAGTGATGCAAGGGGAATTGACTTTGAAAAGTCGTCGAACGTCTTGGTCGAAAGAGAGATAAATTGACCCGAGCCCCATCGGTGACTCAATGTGAAGTATATTGTGCTGACTGGAAGATGATCTGTTGGAACGACGCGTGGATATTTCGGATCAGAGACGTCCAGAAGTCGTGTAGGGAGTCTTTTTCCTGGAGCGACAAACGTCCAGCTGTGTCGACAAGTCTCATGTTGCTTCAGACATGTCAACATCCAGTTTTTGATTTGTTGAAATATTGAGCTGCAGATGGCTCCTGGCGACGCATTTCGCCTGCCAAGTATGTTTTGAGCCGACTGTGGGCTCTGTGAGCATTGCTCAAATTAGTTGGGGTAGCTCTTTGCGGTTTGAGGGAAGGCGGTACTCACAATGGCTACGGTGAAGCCGACTAAGAAGTTCTCCATGCGAAATTCAAGTCTAGCACAGGAAGAGACGTTCTCATCAGAAACCAGTACTAATCTAGTTGTGCAGTGCCATTTCCAGAATCCGTCTGCCATGGAGGAGCCATTGTTATTTTCTTGCCCCTCTACAGCCTCTTCATTTCTTAGCCTGTTGTCGGATGATAATATCAAGTTGCACAAGCGACAGCCATCGACCTCGCTCTTGATGATCGAGGCAAGAGTGGAATGAAACTTCCATTCAGTGTTGGGCGACTCCTCGGATAGACGGTCCAAGGCGCCATCAGAGAAAATGCTCTTGCATGCTGTACACAGGTAATCGCATGTAGCCGCACCGTTCATGCTGGAGACACAGAATAGCCCAAAGAAATCATAAATGAAGGTGCTCGCTTTGTAGAAATAAATGGCATGTTGTTCAATTCAGAAGTTGTTGTTGAGCACAAGGCGTGTGAAAGGGACTCGACGAGAGGCGGAAAGTTGGTCTTAGCTTGCAGGGACCCGCATCGCTATCACGTGCGACGACCGCGAAAGAGGAAGCCACCACTTAGCAACCTAAAAAACAATCAATAACATTCGTAATTCTTTATACAGTATGCACCCAAAGCCTTGTACTTCAGTCCCTTGGCCTAGTGTGGCAGGGCTTAGTGTTGTTGATTCGCATTTGGACTAGTGCCCACGTGATCTAGTCATAGATATAAGAAATCTGGCATCTTGTAATCTAATAGTGGGACGTCCCTCGTACCTCGCGCCGTGCCGTGCCTTTGACGATTCGAACTTTGAAATAATATAAAGCTTTTAATTATATTAGTTTTATCGACGTAAATAAAAGCGTTTTTTTTTATAATTTTTTTTATATAAAATTAAAATTATTTTATAAAAAGTTTTATAAAAAATTTAAATTTTATAAAAAATATTAAATATTAAAAATAATATATTTTAACGTTTTTTAATATAAATACGTATTATAAATTTTACGTTTTATTATATATAATAAAACGTTTTTTATATTTTATATTATATTTTATTTTTAATAATTTAATTTTAAATTAATATATTTTAATATCAATTTATTATAATAAATTTTTTAAATTTTTATTTTATTTTAATTATTTACGTTTATAAAAAAAATTTAAATTTTTTTTTATATAATTTATTATTATTTATTATTAATAAAATTTATATTTATATTTTTATATTTTTAAAATTATTTTATTAAATAATATTAAATTTTTTAAATAAATTTTAATATTTTTTTAATTTAATTTAATTTTTATAAAATATAAAATAAATATTTTTATATAATTAATAATTAAAATATTAAAAATTTATTTTAAAATTATATAATTTTAAAAATAAATTTTAAAAAGTTTTTTTTAATATAAAATTTTAAATTATAAAAATATTATTTTAATTATTTTAATTATATAAATTTTAATAAATAATTTTTTATAATTAATTAAATTAATTATAATAATTAAATATAAAATAAAAATTTTAAAATTTTATTAAAAAAAATATTAAAATTATATATTAAATAAAATAATTTAATTTAATTAAATTAATTATAATAATTTAATATAAAAAATAAAAATTTTAAAAAAAAAAATTTTAATAAATTTTTTTTAAATTATTATATTAATTTAAAATTTAAAATAAAATAAAATTATTAAAATTAAAAATTTATAATTTTTTATAAAAACGTTTTTATAAAATTTACAAAATAAAATATATATTAAATAAAATTTTTTTTTATTAATTAATTCGTTTATAAATTAATAAATAATTTTTTTTTATTTAATAAAATAATATATTAAAATTTTAATATATAAATTTATTTTAATAATTTTAATATTTTTATTATTTATATTTTTTATAATTTAAATTTTATTAAAAAATAAATAATTAATATTTATAAAATTTTTAAATATTAATTTAATTATATATTATAAATTATATAATTTATAATAATATTTTTTATTATTATTATATTATTATTATTTATATATAATAAAATTTTAAATTTTAAAATTAATATATATAATTATTTTATAAAAAATATTAAAAATAATATATTTTAACGTTTTTTAATATAAAAACGTAATATTAATTTTACGTATTATTATATAATTTTAAAATAAAATATTTTTTTTAATAATAAATTTTTTTTTGTATTTTATATTATATTTTATTTTTAATAATTTAATTTTAAATTTAAAAATAAAATTTTACGATTTAAAAATATATTTATATATTTTTTTAATTTTTATAATATTTATAAAATATAAAAATAGAAAATATTATATTTAATTAAAAATAATTAATTTAAAATATTTAAAAATTTTTTTTTAAATATTTTAAATATTAAAATTATTATATAATCGAATTTAAAAATATTAAAAATTTAAAAATATTAAAAATTTAAAAATTTTATAATTTTATAATTTTATTTATTTATTTATAAATTTATTAAATTTATTATAATTATATTATAAATTAAAAATATATTTAAATCGTTTATATTTTTAATTTTAATTTTAATTATAATTATATTTACTAAAAATTTTTTTTTAATATAATATTAATAAATTTAATTTTTTTTAAATATAATTAAATTAATTTATAAATATAATATTAATTTAATAATTACGTGCGATATTAAATTAAATCGATATTAATATTATTTATATTAAATTTATAATTTATAATTAATTTATCAAAAAAAAATTTTATATATTAATTGATTACCAATGGTACTAGCGGCTTACCAATGGCGCGCGCTACGCAGTTATTGCATATTTAAAACTTTGGCGCCCAATAATAGTCGATTAGCAAGTGGGTCTAAGCCCATAAGAACACTAAAACTCTCGGTTCTCGGCGACTGCAAACGGCTGCGCGCGGCCCTTATGCAGCCACACTTAATCAATTAAGCCGCTCAGCCTCTAAGTGCCTCATTTTAAGCTCTCAATACTCAACACTAATTAACTGCAGCACTCGCTCGCAATGCTTACTAGTACTCTCTACGCGCGTAAATTTTGCTTGAATCGATTGATTCTACGATCAGATTTTAAATAGCGTTAATATTTTCAATTTTCATTTTTATTCATTTGTATAATTTATAAAACGATAAAAATTTATTAATCGAATAAAGCGCGACCGCTAGCTTTTTAGCGAAAAATATTAAAACTTAATAGTTTTTAACTTTGCAATTTAATATTTCAATACGCGCTCGATAAATTTACTTAAAACTTTTATAATAAATTAAATAAATATTATAAATTATAAATTTTAAATATTTAAATATTTAATTTTAAATTAATACTATTGGCACTAGACTAGCGCTATTAGTACTAGACTAAAATAATCGATAGCGCTAATAATCGATTAAATTATTATTGACTTATTAATAGTATTATTAACGTACGTATTTTTCAATAAAACGATTAATAAAAAATATTTTTTTTAATATTAACGAATTATTTAATTTATTATTAATATTAATTAATTATTATTTAATTAATTATAAAATAATTATATTTTTATTTAAAAAAATATTTAAAATAATTAATATATTTTCGAAAAAATAAAAATTTATAAAATTTTTTTTATAAAAATACATTAAAAATATTAAAATTATTAAAAATTTAAAAAAAATAATATAAAAACGATTTTAAATTTATATTTATTTTTTAAATTTACGTTTATTACGTAAAATAATATTTACGAAAAACGAATAAAAAAACGTAAAAATAATTTTAAATTTATATTAAAAACGAATTTTTAAAAAAAGTTTTACGTTTTTATTCGTTATTTAATTAAAAATATATAAATATTAATAATAATATTTATTTAAACTCGAATTAAAACTTTTAATTTTTTTATTATTTATTACGTAATTATTTTTTAAAATAGCGAATTTATTTAAAATTAAATTTTTTTATAATAAAAAAAAATAAAAAAAAAATTTCAATTTTACGAATAATAAAAATTTTAATAAAATAATATTAAATAAATATATTTTTTATTATTTTAAAATATATAAAAAAGAAAAATATTTTAATTGTAATTTATAAAAAGATTTTTAAAAAAACTTTAAAAATTATTTATAAAAAATTTTACGTTTAATATATAAAAATTTTATATATTATTTATAAAACTTTTTACGTATTTATAAAATTTAAATATTGAAAAATAAAAATTTTTATAAATAAATACAAATAAAAATCGTCGATTAATTAAAAAATAAATTTTTTTTTTTTAATAAAATCGATTAATTTAATTAATAAATTAAAATATTTTAATATTAATATTTAATAATTAAAATATAATTATTTTTACGATTTTAATTATTAATATGAATTTTTTTATTATCAATATAATTATTTTTATAATTATTTTTTATATTTTTTTTATTATAATTTTTTTTATAAATACGAATTTATTTAATATAATATAAAATATTTAATTTATTTATTAATAATTTTTTTAATAATAATCGAATTTATAAAATATTTTTATTAAATTACTTATAAATTTAATAAAAAATTATATGATATTTTTAATTATAAATTATTAATTTTTTATAATTATTATAATAAAATCGAATTACTTTAAAATTAATATAATAAAATATTTTTTATTAGTTTTATAAAACATATAAACGCGTTTTATTTTAATAAATTTTTAAAAAAAAATTTCGATTTTATTATATTAATAATAATAATAAAAACTTATTTTAAAATTAAAAAAAATCGCTAATTATATATATTTTTATAAAAAAAAACAATTTTAATAAAGATTATTATAACGAATTTAATAAAAATTAAATTAAATTACTTATAAATATTTTTTAATTAAATTTATTATTAAAATATTAAACGAAATATAATTTACAACGTTAAATTATTAACGTTTATTAAAATATTAAAAAATATAATTTTATTTTTTATAAGTTTATTAATATTTTTAAAAGTATTTACATTGAATTATAATTAGTAATAAGTATTATAACGCGATTACGTAAAATATAATAATATAATTTAAATTTTATTTTTTAAAATAAAAAAAAAACGAATTTAATTAAAATTAAATTAATTATATTTATAAAAAACGAAATAAAAAACGCGATTAAAAATAAAATTAAAAATATTAAAATCGAAAAAACTTTTAAAATAAATATCGTAAAAATTTTAAATTTTAAAAAAGATTATATTAAAAGAAATATTATATTTATAATAAATCAAAATAATAATTTATAAAATATATAATAAAATAATAATAATAAATTTAATATATAATAAATCGAAATATTATAATAATTTATTATTAAAAAATTTTTATTAAAATCGAAAAAATAAAAAATTTATTAAAAATATTTAAATAATAAAAATTAATTAATTATTAATAAATATAAAAATAAAAAACAAAAATAAAAATTATTTTATTAAATTTAAAAAAATTATTAATATGTAAATAATAATTATTTTAAATAATTAATTTATTTATTATATTATTACGAAAAAAATATATTTAATATTTTATTATTATAATTCGAATTATTTAAATCGAATTAATATTTATTTTTTATTTTTAAAAATTAATATTTTTTAAAAGTTTTTTAAAAGATTATATTAAATAATAAAATCGTCAAAATATTAATTATTAAATAATTTGCAATTTATAATATTATAAAAATTTAATATTAATATTTAATTAAATATTTTTACGATCGAAATTTATAAAATTCGTTTTACTAAAAATATTATTTTATTATAAAAAATTATTCGAATTAATATTTTATTAAATATTATTATTTTTTATATTATTTTTATAAATATATTTTTTTATTTTATATTTAAAATATAAATATTATAAATATAAAATTTAATAATTTAAAAAATAATTTAATTTAAAAAAATAAAATTATTTATAAATATTATTATATTAATTAAAAAAAATTTAATTTAAAATTATTTTATTAATATAAAATTATATTAATTATATAAACGTTTTAATTATTTATTAATATAACGTTTTATAAAAGTTTTTTAAAGAGTTAATTATAATATTAATATTTTATTAAATAATATTATTATTATTAAATATATAAATAATTATTTAAAAAATTTAAATTTATTTTATAAAATAATTACAAGTTTAATTATTCGATTATTATTAACATTTTATATTTAAATAAAAAACTAATTTTATAAGTAATAAACTCGTTTATAATATTTTAAATTATTAAATTTTTAAAAAATATATTTGTAAAAATAATATAAAATATATTACGTATATATTAAAAACTATTAAATTATATTGTTTACAACGTTAAAAAAAACTTTTCGTTTATAAAGTTTTAATAAAACACTAAAATAATAATAATTAAAATTAAAAAAATATTTATTAAAATTTATAATAATATAAAAAAAATAAAAAAATATTATATTTTATTATGTCGAATTTATAAAATTATTTACGATGAATTAATTAAAAAGTAAATTAATAAAAATATAATTTTATAAATAATAATTAAAATTATTAACAATTTAATAAAATTAAATAATTAATAACGATATATTATTATTATTAATTATTAAAAAAAATTAAAATAATTCGAGTAATTATTAAAAAAATACGTCGTTTATATATTTAATATTAAATTAATAACGCGTTTATAATAAAAAACAATTTAAATATAAAAATTATATTAAATTTATTAATTTTATTAAAAGTACGCATTTAATATAAAAAAAACAAATAAAAAAAATTATATAAATTATTAATAATAAATAAAAAAACATATATAATTAATATATTTTACAAGTCGATTAATTTTCGTTTAATAATCGTTAAATTTTATTATATAAAAAAAAAAGTATTAAAAATTTATAATCTAATTAACGATTAAAAAAATAATTAAAAAAATAAAAAAAAGGTTTTATTATTTTTTAATTAAAAAAAAACTTTTTTATTTTTTTAATCGAATAAAATAAATGAAAAACTAATTAAAAAATATAATCGAAAACGTTTAAAAAATTTACAAAATAAAAATATATATAATAAAAAATTTAAATAAAATAAATATTATAATTTTATTAAAAATAACGAAAAAAATTATAAAAATTTTAATAATTAATTTTTTATTATTATCGTTAAAAAAAATTAAAATTTTTATAATTTTTATAATTTTTATAATAAATAAAAAAAAAAATATAAAATTATTATTAAAATTGCGAAAAAAAAATATAATTATAATTTTTAAATAATTATTTAAAATATATTTAAAAAAAAATTTAATAATTTAATTATAAAAAGAGTTTTTAATTTCGTTTAATACAATTTTAATAAATATATTAAAATTCGAATTTTTAATTCGAAATTAATTAACGAAATTAAAAATAAAATTATTAATATTTTTTATAAAAAGTAAAAATTAATAATTTAAAAATATACTAACGAAAAAAAAAAAAATTTTTTACGTAATTTTCGATAATTTAAAAAACTAATTAACGATTAATTATCGTTTTAATATTTTTTTTTAATTTAATTTTTAAATAAAAAAATTAAAATATAATTTTATAATATTATTTAAATTTATATTTAATTTATAATAAACTTTTAACGATTTATTTTAATACGTTTATTAAAAAAAATTTATTATTTATATTTATTAAATATAATTATACTTATTTTAAAACTTTTATATAAAATTACGAAAATAAAAATATATTAATAAATTACGTATTATAAATATTATAAAAAAAAATTATTTATAATTATATTAATATACGATTTTTATTTTTTAATTACGATTATTAAAAAACTTTTTAATATTATTAAAATATAAATCGATTACACGTTTATATTAATAAAAGAAATTTATTTTTAAAAAAAACGAATTTAATAAAATTAAATTTTTAATTAAACTTAAAAAAGTTTTAATTTAATTTAAAAATACAATTTAATTATAATAAAAAAATTAAAATAAAAAAATTAAATTAATAAATATTAAATTATTTAATTTTTAAATTAAATATTAAAAACAATAAATTAAAAAAATTTATATTATTATAATTTATTAATTTAAAATAATTTTCAATTTATTTATTATTATTTAATAAAAAAAAAAATAATTATATTAAATAAAAAATTAAAATGATAAATTAAAAATTTAAATATATTATTTTTAATTTACTTATAATAAAAATTTTCGTTTTTATTAATAATTTATTTATAAATAATAAAAAATTTAATTTTTAAATTAAATATAAAATTATTTTAATAAATAAATATTAATTAAACGATAAAAAATTTAAAATTAAATTTTTTTTTATTTATTATAATTTTATTAAAAATAAACGTATTATTAAAAATATATAATATAATAAAAAAATTTAATATAATAATCGTAATCGAATTTATTATTAATATAATTATTTAATAATTCGATTTTTTTAAGATTTTAATAATCGTTTATATAAATTTATATTCGTTATACGAATATTTAATTAAATTAAAAACGATTAAAAAAAAGCGTTTTATAATTAATATTATAATTTTTTATTAATCGTATAAATGTAAAAAACTATAAAAAATTTAATAAATATTATAATAAAATTAATATTTAATAAAATTTTAAAAAAGTTTTTAAATACGAATTATTTTAATTTTCGAATAAAAAAATAAATTAAAAAAATAAAAAAATAAAAATAATATAAAAAACAAAAAAAAAAATAATTATTAAAAAAAAATAAAAATAAAAATAAAATAATTTTTACTTTATATTTCGAATTTTATAATTATTTAATTTATAAAATTAAAAAAAAAATAATTATTCCAATTTTAACGTTTATAACTTTTAATAAATTTCGAAAATAGTATTAATTTATTAGTATTGTTTTCAAAATTTAATTATATAATTTTTGTATTAAAATATTAGCGAGTTTTACATATTAACGAATTATAATAAAAAAAATTACTAATATAAATACAATATTAATTTAGTGGTCACGTGCGGCACTAGGCCAGATCGGGACTAGCGCCGCTTGTATTATAATTGAAATTATATTTTTTAATTTTTACGCGTTTATTAAATTTATAATTTATAATTAATTAACGAATTATTTAATTTATTTATTTATTTCGTTTTTAATTTATTATTAATAATATTAATTATTAAAACAAATATTATATAATATTTATATACGATTCGAATTCGTATATAATTAGTATTGTTTTATTTTTATTTTCGAAATAAAATTTTTATATTTCGAATTTCGTTTTTTAAATAATTTTAATTAATTAAAAATTATTATATATATTAAAATTTTAAAAAAAAAATTTACGTATTTTTATATTATTTTATTAATAAATTTAATATTTTTAATATAATATTAATATTAATTAATAATTATTTTTAATTACGAATTAATAAAAATTTATTAAAAAAAACGAAATATAATAAATTAAAAATATTAATAAATATATTATAAAAAATATTAAAAAATTTCGATTAAATATTATTAAATATTATTAAATTATAAAAAAGTTTTATTATTTTTTTTTATAAAAACGAAATTAAAATATTTAATTATTTTTCGAAAATTTAAAAAAATTAATTATAAAAAAATTCGTATTTTTAAATAATTAATTTAAATTTACGTTTATTACGTAAAATAATATTATATTACGAAAAATTTAATTAAATAATTAATTAAATTATTATATTTATTATTTAATTTTAAATATTGTATTAAATTATTATTATTTTTTATTTTTTATTTTAATTATATTTATATTTTATAATCTCGAATTAATTAATCGAATAATATATTAATAATAAATTACGATTATATGAAGTTTTTATAAATTATTATTAAAAAACGTTTTATAAAAACGTTTATTACAAATATTTAATTAAACGTTTAATTAAATACTTATTAAAAATATTTATTTTTTAAAACGTTTATTCGTTTTTATATTCGTTTTTATATTCGCTTTTTTTATTCGTTTTTAGTATTTACTTTTAATAAAACGTTTAAATTATTTATAAAATTATTTATAAAATTAATTATTTTTTATTTTTTGAAAATAATATTTAAAAAAATAAAATATAATATTAAAAAAAAAATATAATATTAAAAAAAAAATATAAAATTTATTAATTAATATAAAAAATAAAAATTTAAATAAAATAATAATTAATATATTTATTATATTTAATATTATATATTATAAATAAAATGAATATACGAATTATATTATATAAAAATACTTTAAAAATAATTTTAAAAAATAAATAAAAAATACGTTTTTTAAAAAAATATTAATTTTTATTTGAAAATTATAAAATATTTTATATAAACGAAAAATATAATTATTAAAAAACGAAAAACGAATTATAAAAATATTTAAAAAAATTATTATAAACGAAAAAAAATATTATAAATAAATTAATTAATAAATAAAAATAAATTTTAGAATTATTTTAAATAAAATTCGAATAATATTTAAAATAAAATCGTTTAAAATAATATTACTTTTTAAAATAATTTATTTTTACGATTATAACGTTTTTAAATTTTAAATATTTTAAATATTTAATATTATAAAATTCGAATATCGAATATATAATATTAAAATATATAATTTTTAAATATTTAATTTTACTAATTAATATATAAATAAAACAATATATAAAATTAAAAAAAATATAAACTTTAATTAAAATATTTAATTAAACGACAATTTTTAATATAATAATTTTTAATTTTTATAAAATATATTAATAAAATCGTTTACGAATTTAATAAAAATATATATTAATAATAATAAAAAATACAATAAAAAATTATTTAATATTTTTAATATTAAATTATAAATTTTTTACGATTATTATTTTAAAATTAAATTATTAAAAAATTAATATAATAAAACATTTTTTATTATATTTAAAAATCGTACGAATTTATTTTATTACAATAAAATTACAAAAAAAAATTATAATTTTATAATAATAATAAATATAATTTAAATATATTTTAAAACGAATAAAAATAATATTATTACGAATTATTATTATTAATTAATCGAAAACGAAATTAAAATATTTTTAATTATTTTTTAATTAATTTTAATAAATTTAATATAATTTATTAAATAAATATTATATAAAATATAATTTTTAAAATTAAATTATTAACGTTTATAAAAATATTTAAAAACGTTTATATTAAATTATAATTTGCAATTAATATTATAATACGTTTATAAAAAACGTAATAATATAATAATAATATTAATTATAATTTTTAAAAAAATTAAAAAAATTATAATAAAATCGATTAAAATTAAATCGATTAAATATACGAAAAACGTAATAAAAAATATAAATATAAAATAATTTCAATTTTTCGATTTTTTTAATTTAATAAAAAAATTAAAAAATTATTTAAAAATAATAATTATTATTATACGAATTATAATTATTAAAAAAAATTTATTAAAAAAAATATTATATTTATAATAAATTAAATTACTAATTAATAAAATATATAATAAAAAAATGATAATAAATATATTTTAAATTTTAATAATATATTTAATATATTATTAATCGCGATATTATAATAATTTATTATTAAAGTTTTTTTATTAAATATAAAAATTTAAAAAAAAATTTAAAAATTAATAAAATTGAAAAAATTAATTAATTATTAATAAATATAAAAATAAAAAACGTAAATAAAATTTATTTTATCGAATTTAAAAAAATTAATAATATTTAAATAATAATTATTTTAAATAATTAATTTATATATTATATTATTATAAAAAAAATATATTTAATATTTATATTTGAAAATCGATATTTATTTAAAAAATTTTAAAGAATTATATTAAATAATAAAATTATAAAATTATAAATTATTAATTAATTATAATTTTAAATATTATAAAAAATCGATAATAAAATTTAATTAAATATATTAATAATTAATATTTATAAAATTCGATTTAATAAAAAAACGATATTATTATAAAAAATAATTTAAATTAATATATTTTTAAACGTTATTATATTTTATATTATTTTTATTTTATATTTAAAATATAAATAAAAATTTTTTTTTTAATAATTTTAAAAACGTTTTAATTTAAAAAAATAAAATTATTTATAAATATTATTATATTAATAAAAAAAAAAAAATTTTAAAATTATTTTATTAAAATCGAATTATAATAATTATATTAATAATTCGAATATTTATTAAAAAAAATTTAATATATAAATTATAATATAAATATTAAATATTATTATTATTATTAAATATATAATAAATTATTTAAAAAATTTAAATTTATTTTATAAAATAATTATAAATTTAATTATTTTATTATTATTAATATTTTATATTTAAATAAAAAACCGATTTTATAAATAATAAAAATTTTAAAAAATATATTTATAAAAACAATATAAAATATTTTTTAAATATATTAAATCAATATATATTAAAAATTATTAAATTATTTTATTTATAATATAAAAAAAAACTTTTTATTTATAAAATTTTAATAATACGTAAAAATAATAATAATTAAAATTAAAAAAAATACTCGTCGAAATTTATAATAATATAAAAAAAATAAAAAAATATTATATTTTATTACGACGAGTTTATAAAATTATTTAAAACGAATTTATTAATAAATAAATTAATAAAAAATTAATTTTACAAATAATAATTAAAATAATAAACAATTTAATAAAATTAAATAAAATTGTATTAATTTTATTAATTTTTAAAATATATTTTAAAATAATTATTAAAAACGCGTTATTTTTATTAATAATTAAAAAAATTAAAATAATTCGTATAATTATTAAAAAAATACAATATTTATACGTCGAACGTTAAATTACAAATATATTTATAATAAAAAATAATTTGAATATAAAATTTATTTTAAATTTATTAATTTTTTCGAATATACGTATTTAATAAAAAAAAGAAATTAAAAAAATTTATACAAATTATTAATAAAAATTTATTTTTTATATTTTTTTTATTTAAAAAATTAAATTAAAAAAATTTAAATAATAAATTACTAATAAAATAACGCGATTAAAAACGATTAAAAAAATATTTAATAAAAAATTATAATAAAATAAATAAAAAAAAAATTAATAAAATTTTTTTATTATAATTATAAAAAAAAAAATATAATTATTATATTTGAAATATTATTCGAAAAATTTTAATAAAAAGAAATTAATAATTTAATTATAAAAATTTTTTTTTAATTTATTAAATTCGATTTTATTAAATATAATAAAATTAAAATTAATAATTTAAAAATATAACAATAAAAAATTAATTAATTTTAATACAATTTTCGATTATTTAAAAAATTAATTAGTGAATTATTATCGTATTAATATTTTTTTTAATTTAATTTTTAAATAAAATAATTAAAATATAATTTCGCGATATTATATAAATTTATATATAATCGATAATCAATTTTTAATAATTAATATTCGTATACTTATTAAAATAAATTTATTATTTTTATTTATTAAATATTATTATAATAATTTTAAAATTATTATATAAAATAATAAAAATAAAAATATATTAATAAATTAAGTTTTATAAATATTATAAAAAAAAATTATTAATAATTATTTTTATATATAATTTTTATTTTTTAATTATAATTAAAAAAAATTATTTAATATTATTAAAATATAAACGAATAATATATTTATATTAATAAAAAAAAAAAATTTATTTTTAAAAAAAATTAATTTAAAAAAACTAAATTTATAATAAAATTTAAAATAATTTTTATATTAAAAATTTTATTAATTTTTAATAAGTATATATTAATTTAATATAAAAAAATAATTTAATTATAATAAAAGAATTAAAATAAAAAATTTAAATTAATAAATTTTAAATCGTTAAATTTATAAATAAAATATAAAAAATAATATATTTAAAATATTTATATTATTATAATTTATTAATTTAAAGTAATTTTTAATTTATTTATTATTATATTAAATAAAAAATTAAAATAATATATTAAAAATTTAAATTAAAAATTTAAATATATTATTTTAAATTTATTAATAATAAAACTTTTTATTTTTATTAATAAATCGTTTATAAATAATAAAAATTTTAATTTTTAAATTGAATATAAAATTATTTTTATAAATGAAAATAAAAAAAAAATAAAAAAATTCGAAATTAAATTTTTATTTATTTATTATAATTTTATTAAAAATAAACAAATTATAAAAAGTATATTAATTTTGAAAATTTATAAAATAAAAATAAAAATCGATATAATAATAATAATTCGTATTTATTTTACGAGTATTTAATTAAACTCGAAACAATTAAAAAAAAGCGTTTAATAATCGATATTATAATTTTATAATAAAATTTTAAAAAAGTTTTTAAATATTAATTGTTTTAAAATACGAATAAAAAAATAAATTAAAAAAAAAATTAATAAAAAATAAATAAATAAAAAAAATAAATAAAAAAATATTTATTTTAATATTATTATTATTTAAAATTTTAAATTAAAAATAAAAAAAAAATTTTAAATTTCAAATTTATAAATTTTAATAAATTTTAAAAATAATATTATTTTTAATATTTAATTATATAATTTTTATTTTTTTAATATTTTTATTTGTATTAAAATTAGTAAATTTTATATATTTATAATATATAAAAAAAAAAATTTATTTTATTTATTTAAATTATTAAAAATAATAATATTTTTAATATTAAAATAAATATTATATAATATTTACGTGCGATTCGAATTCGTATATAATTAATATTATTTTATTTTTATTTTTAAAATAAAATTTTTATATTTCAAGTTTCGTTTTTTAAATAATTTTAATTAATTAAAAATTATTACGTATATTAAAATTCTAAAAAGAAATTTTACGTACGTTTATATTATTTTATTAATAAACTTAGAATTTTTAATATAATATTAATACTAATATAATTAAAATATATAAATTTAAAATATTAATTTTTTAAACGAAAAATATTAAAATTTTTAATTATATACGTATATTTTTAATATTATAATTAATTATTAAATATTTTATTTTATAATTATATACGTAAAATATTATACGTTAATTATTTTATTAAATTTAAATTTTTAAAAATAATGCGATTTAAATTATATTTAAAATTTAAAATAAAAATTTTATAAAATAAAACGTTTATTAAAAAATTTAATTTAAAATACGATTATTAAAATTCGATTAAATTTAAAATTATATTAACGCATTTTAATAAAAAATATTAAAAACTTTATATTTAAATTGTATAATAATATATTTTAATATACACTTAATAAAATTAATTAAAATTTTTATAATAATTTTTTTTAATATAAAAATTTTTATATATAAAATTTAAAATAATTCGATTTAAATTTATTAAATATTTTAATTTTAATATATTTAAAGTATTTAAAACGTTTAAAATATTTAAAACTCGTTTAAAAAATTTAAAACGTTTAATTAAACGATTTTAAATTAATTATAATTTAATAAATTCAATAAATAATATTTTAAATTAAAATTAAATTTAATAAAAAATAATACGTTAATTCGATTATTAATAAATTTTTAATTAAATTAAAATTTATTAATAAAAATTTTATTAAATAAATTTAAAATAAATTTAAAATAATAATTATTTTTAATCGAATATAAAATAAATTTAATAAATATAAAAAAAAAAATTAAAAAAATATTTATAAAATATAAATTATATTAAATATTATTTAATTAAAAAATAAAACGAAAATATATTTATTTATATTTATAAAAAATCTTTAATTTTTTTTATATAATTTATTATTTATAAATATATATATATTTTTTATTTATATTTTTATATTTTTAAAATTATTTTATTAAATTTTAAATTTTTTTTTATAAATTTAAATAATTATAAAAAAATTATATATAATAATATATTAAATTATTATAAAAAATAAAAATAAAATTATATAATAATTATTTATTTAA